>JXSR01S007796.1:38371-48972 GCA_000969725.1 Ophiothrix spiculata
CATTTTTGGTCAAATACCGATATCACCAATATGTTCAGGGTAAAAATTCACTTCTAAAAATGTATACTTTTATATTGCCTATGCAATTAGTTTGAGAGTTAGAGTACAAAAACCATTTATGCTAGTTGAAGGTCTACCCCAGCCTTAAGTTACACGCATTCATGCATTCAAATAAAAAATCATGACAATTTCAAACCTCCTTAAATCAACGTTTTCCAATTTTATGTTATGCACGATTTGACATTCAATGTAACAAAAACAATAGTAAATTTGAGCCAAACTCTGCATTAATGACTGTCCTTGATATTCAACCTTCTTGAATCTTGGCATTTAAAATGTCGTTTTCTTATGATAGACCGGATTCGAAAAGTACTCAATGATGGTGTAGTATGACATTATGTAGGCGTTACTTCGTCAGACGGAGTATTCTTTAGCGTAACTCAAGTACACCTTACATGGATATAAAAATAAAGAACTATGGGATTAAGGCTCTTGACAAAGTTGTTTTTCATCAAGTAGGTGATCTACTCAAAATAATGAGTTACTTATCACTTTTAACATTAAAATCCATATGTGACAGTCCACCACAAACATCCAGTAAGGTTTATCTCGGGTCAAGTTCATTATATTGCAATTTCAAAAAGAACGAATCTTTAGCTTAATACTCTTTATTGCTTCAGTTCATAAGACTCCCAGAAGTAGATTTACGATTGCTTTCAAACAGTACATATCAGAATATTTAAAGTTGAGAAAATGCAAGTTTAATTTTTCATTTTATGCAGATTTGCAATGTAATTTGGATATTGAATGTTTTCAAATATTTTTGAGGTGATATTTTACAAGGAGTTAAAAACATTTCAAATTTATAGAATCTCAAATTCATCAGAACATGACTTAACATATTTTGCCCTGTATAATTATGTCAACTTTACAGGAGATTTGTGTTGAACAATCACATATATGGTCAAAAAAACTGCAATCAAGTAGTCATTGTGGTTATAAAAGATATTATCACAAAACCCGCAAGACATCATGGTTATGAATATTTCACAAATAGAATATTGTGATAATAGAACTATCAGATGAAGACATCATGATTACCCCTAAATCACTAAAGCAAGCATCTTACAAAACATAAAACTTGGCAAAACTAAATTGATATCTTACCAAAGCTCTTTTGAGATGAAGCATCACGTCTTATATAGATAAATGGACAGTGATAACCCATTACCAAGTGTGTATCTAATAACTGCAAGTAATATCCTCAAAATAAGTCCTGTTAGCTCAAGTGTAAGCTACTTAAGGCTTTGGAAGACTACACAAACCTTGTTTCCAAATTCCCGACATAAAACTCTAGCATATACACTTCAAAATGTCAATAATGTTAAGGGATGATAGATAATTTTGGAGAAATTAGACATTTTACACATATTTTGCTTCATAAGACCAGACTCTTGCAGTTGCAACAGAAATAAAAGTATGGTTTGACTAGATTGTGTAAATTTGATATTTTATAAAAAGAATTTGTTTTTACAAAAACAGTATTGTGTAACAGTTAGAATTGCATTGAGAGTAATCAAGGGGACTCTGCAACCACAAAAAAGGAAAGTAATGTAAAAAAACTGTTTGCAATATCATTAAAATATAACAAATATTCACTTCGCATATATTAACAAACATCTTACTATGATATTGCATGCAACCAACGAGATATGCAACTGATGCTATGAAAACACCTTTCAAAACTTTATCACATCAATACTATTTCAAAACTAAAAACACAAATCAATACCAAGGCTTTTACAGAAACATTGATCTTTATTCCTGTGAGAGAAAGGGGAGGGCTTTTATAAATTTAAAATGTTCAAAATACATGGTCAAAAAATAAAGTAATAAGGGAGTTTTCCAGTGACTGATACATTGTGTAGGTAATGCAGGTGACACCTTAAGGATTTTTAAGGTGTCACTTGAGTCAAGTGTATTATTAAGGTAAGAGAAAGGAAGGTATATCTTCATAATGTTGCCACATCCGGCATTTAACCAGTTGGGGTTACTGAATATTTGGTAATAGTGTCAGAAAAGGGTTTTAATTTTAACTCAAGCAGCAAAGAAAAAATACTTGTTTGGAGATAATTTTACTGAGATATATAATGAATGTGTCTATAAATTTTCCATCATGCATGATACAGACAGTGTCCCATCCAGAGAGCACTATTCCTCCTCCCCCTTCCCCCGGGCAAATATCCTCTTCAGTCCTTCTTAAGACCTTATGCTTGTCTCAGGATGACAAGAGTTTTGAAGTATGTACATAACTGTTCTTTGTTTGCCTACTGATATTTCAATCATTTTTACACTACCCTGTTTGATTATATAGTTGCTGAAGTAACAAAATGATGCTCACTTGACAGCCATTGTAGAGGGACATACTGTATTTGAATTGAGAATTGTGACAAGTTTCCCTCCGCTCCACTTTTAGATGACAAAGATATCAAACTATATCAAATATATATATTTTTAAGATGTTTTGTCATGACATTGCAAACATGGTAAATGTTAACAAACGATAATCTCAGGACCCATACTAAATTATGAATTGCAAATTTCAATTTTTAAAATTTATACCAATTTTCATGATATATTCTAATTTTACCGCTAATTTGGTATTAATCTTTGAAGACATCCATGCATATTGAATTGTAAAATCGCTTGTGTGCTTTCTGTTTATGGAAGTTTTGATACTTTTATTGTATTTTCAAGTTATGATAATAAACATTTGATTTATAAAATAAAATTAAACTTGAAGCATTTTAAAAATTACAATGATAAGACAATCTGTTTAGGCCTATATGAAAAACATTTACTCTACTTTCTCCCTTCTGGTCCACAAAATTTAAGTTAAATGTATTTATTATTTTTCCCTTTTTTATCGTTTCCAAAAAAAATGTATTTATTATACTGCACATAGTAGTGTAATGGTTTCATTGTTCTCAAACTGCTGAACAGCTGACAAAATGATTCAACCCTGTGAATGTGCCGCAGTTTTCACAAGCATTACAATTATTTGATCAACGTAAAAGATATAATCATTTTTAATTTAACACTCAATAACACTCAGTGGTAGCTCAGTAAACCATTTTATTGTTTTAACTTGGCATGAATACATTTTTAGCAAGATCTTTGTTCTCCAGCTGACCTTGTACACAACATATTTTCAAGTCATTATTTTGACCAAAAATAATCTACAATTAACCCCAATTGGTTGCATAAAATAAGAGAAAAACATCCAACAAAAGAAGTCAATGACAAGGGTTAACTGAATGGGCAAAAGGCAGGTGGCCTGGCACGCGCCTCTGCATAGATCAACGGTCCAGAACTTGAATGGCATTTCATACAAAAAAAATTAAGCACCAAGAATTTTGTTTGATAATCAATTGACTTTCCTACTAAATATAAATAAACAACAATTTTTCAACATGAATTTAAAATCAGAAATTATTTAGCATATTTAAACATTGCCATTCCAATTTTTAAAATATTAGGGAAATAGAAGCAGAAATTTGACAGATGAAATTCAAGTGAATAAAGTTTACTACAAAAAATTCTGGTATTTATCCAATTATAGGCAGACTTAGAATAAATGGAACCTCTTAGACTGTGCCTTTGTTCTCCAATTCCCCTGTCCCTTTAATAGTTAATGAGATGGAAGTACTCGGTCTGTAGTACTGAATTCATTTCTCCGACTACATCGAGATTTGGATCGATGTGAAAAGGATGGATTCGCCATTTGAACGGGATAACATTTCCTGAATAAGGCCGAGTTTCATATCCATTGCACAACGCTCTGCCCTCTCTTTGTGTGAACTTTCATATCCAAAATGCAGTCCATAGAAAGCTAGCTAAAGCTAGGAAAAAACGGGGTTGGGGGGTTGGAGCTTAATATGACTCTCATATAAATTGTGTGGTCAAATTCTGTTCTTCAAGCACATTAAAGAAGGTTTTTAAAAGCGATTTATGAAATAAAGGAAGCTCTTTTGGACATTTAGTTCAGTCAGTCATACATTTAAAAAAGGCTATTTTTGTTACCTGAAAACTTGTCTCACATCTATTGCTGAAACAGTACCCATTCCTTTTTTCTCACAGATGTGTACCCCTTTCCCCTGAACAAATCTCCTGACAAATCTGTATTTACAGATACCCTACTACACAATATGTAGAAATGTCCAATTACATTTGAAAAATACAAACATTGGCTCTGTTTGCTGACTGGATGGTACTTGGGCTGCCTAACTTAAATGATACAGCCGTGAGCAAATACGTAATGTATGTTTTATGTTTGTTTTCAAAGACGAAGTATTGTCGCAATGTGTTAATATACAAGATTGGCACATTTTAGTCGGGCCTGTTACATTGACAAGGCAACATGGGTAGGCTGAAGTGGTTTGGAACATTGCCATGTTTTTAAGAACAAAGGCAATAACTCCACATGATGATGCTCCTGTTGAGAGTCAAATTCTGTAAAATAATGAACATTCTTGATAATACAAAGATCATGACAGAATTATATCCTAATTCATTTTTGTTTTATGCGTTTTCAATTTAGGCCACCTTAATTAGGCCCTATTCTATTTTATTTTATTATGTGCTTTACATAGTCCAACCTTTTTATAATAACACCAAGTTTTATTTCAAAAGCTCTTTATGTAGAAGTACAGACCTTCAGCTAAGGAAGAAATACCATAAGCTTAAATTATTACAATAAATTCATTGAAATGGTGGCAATTTATACAATACTTTTTAAAGGAGCTTGGTCCGATTTTTCAAAATTTAGTTTTCAAAGTCACATGAAAGGTGACCACTCAAGAAGTCTTACTTTCAAATTTCAGCTTAATCGGTCAAATGGTTTTGATTTTATGGGTAGTTTTGTATTTCAGAGCTTCCTATACGTTACTGTATAGAATTAATTATCATTATGGTTACCATAATTAGACACATTTTCATATTTATCTCCAAAACGGAACATAACTCAGCCGCGAAATTTCACATGGGTTATAAGAAAAATATGAGCAATATTTTGGTACCAAAATCTCAAAAACTTTGAAAAAAATCGGACTAAGCTCCTTTAAAAGTCAATAATAATTTACTCAATTTGGTTCTCATGATTTTAATATGTGCACCATCTGTTTCATCCGTTTGAACTCGGTATATTAGATATTAAGTAAGAATTTTGTTAATTTAGTCATATTTTTAGCATATAAGCCAAGCAGAATTATTGGAATAAAACATCAAAGCAAACAAACCCCTTATCCACTGATGGTGTGAAGTACACAGACTCCATTCACAAGCCCTACAGCTACTTAATTAATGCACATGGCAGACCATTTAGTAATACTGTGATTCTTTCGTTTTTGTTCGGCAAGTTTTCAGGCTTTAATTTTTCACATTGTTAAGTGGAGTACTCAATGCGGCTATTACAAGATGATGTATTTTTAAAGCTTAATTCAAAGTCAAAAACTGGATTGGCTTTTATTAATCATGTTGATGATGGGAATCGGAAGTTTGTTTTTATTCTTCATATAACCCGGAGCAAATTCAACAACAGTTTCTTTGTTATACTCAAATCATATTTCTTCTATTAAAAGGGCAAATTCTTCATGTCAGATGAAATACATAAAACATTCATCATTATTTTGATGAAAAAGTAGGCACATTTTGATTTGGTAAATGTATTATTATTACTTTTTATTTCATTGTACCTAATTATAGTTCAACAAATATTGAGTCAAAATATTTCCTCTATGCAAAAATAATGTGTGTGTATACATGTTTAATTTGGTAAATCTATGAGGTTGTTTCAAGTTTCAAACACATTTCTTGGATAATGTAAAACAAAAACCCATATAAGAAATAAACTGGAAATACAGTAAGTTCTACATTCATGCTAAGATCCCTGGTCAACATATTTTCCTCCATAAATAAAACATGGCAAGCCTCGTCAACAATTGCAAAGCCTGGTCTCAGCTGTGATAAAGCCTAGAATTTAATCAAGGGATATTTTGACAGAAATTAGATACTGGAGTTCATTTTGAATCATTTCCCAGAGCTCCATAGTTTGTCGACATTCCAGCGCTATTTGACAACGTCACACATTTTTAAAAGACACTTTTATGTGTTGCTGAAATTTTATCATTATTTGATAACATGTCAACAGTATCTATGAAATTGATAGAAGTGTTTTTGCATTGAATAGGTACATAAGTGTCGTTCCAAGAGTCAAATTATTACAATTTTCTCATTACACTTACAGATCAAAACGTTTTGATGATGCTCACATTAAAAAAATATTCCAGTTCCTATATCTAACCTTGTTCACTTTGTTCTTTATTGTCAGAAGGTGTTTATTTTTTCAGTATTGAGCCTCTTAAAAATATATTATCTTCAAGTTTTTCCATACCATACATATATTCAACTTAAATTTCAATTCATACATGTAGGTCGGTTTCCCCATTTCCCC
Source organism: Ophiothrix spiculata (assembly GCA_000969725.1). Lineage (NCBI taxonomy): Eukaryota > Metazoa > Echinodermata > Ophiuroidea > Amphilepidida > Ophiotrichidae > Ophiothrix > Ophiothrix spiculata. The sequence continues at coordinate 44,883 of JXSR01S007796.1, forward strand.
CATAAGACTACATTTCAAACTGTGAATGATTATCAAAATATCAAGCTTGATTTTATAGGGCTATACAAAAATCACAAATTGGTAGTTAATAAACATCAGGAATTAATTAACTGGTGTAATCAAGCACACCAATTTGGGATAAAAACAAAAACTAAGTCGCTTGCTCTTTTTGAACACAATTAACCCCTCCATTCTGCTCATAAATTAAGTCCTATTCCAAACCCTTAAAAGTCAATATTCAAATCCGGTATAAAACACATTTCAAATCAATCAGGTGCAATTAATCACGAAATTCACAATTAATTGGAAGCTTAATTTAATATTGCACATGAAATATTCTCCCATATATAATTCACCATCTCTGTTAAGAAAACGATCCACAAAAGGAAGCTGCTTTCTAGAACAATGAGTAATGTTCATTAAATTCTCCCATCTTAAATCATTTAGTAACCCAGATATGGGCCTAGCAGGAACGTGGAAGGATCAAATTTTGGATGTCGTATAATAATGGTGAAATTTAATCCCCTTTATCAAATCCCACTCTTATTCCAATCAACATCTTGTCTGGGATATATGGGAGAAAACAAGTTTGGACTTCTACAATGCCGTTATCGACTTGTTTTGATGGGAGAATATTTTCTTTCCATACGCATTCTGTCTATTGGTATATCATATTAAACAAAATATTGATTGGTATAGCTCCATTTATGTTTTTGTTATAAAGAGTTAAAGTTTTATAGCAAAACTTCATGTTTCCAATTTAATATTCCTAAAAGTGACAAAATAACCAATGTCATCAATTATGAATGCATATTTCAGCTTTGCTATCTTCAGTAGATATCATGTTTTGTATACACATACTTTTCCTGCTATTTTGAGAAGAGAGAATGATTCATGCGCTATCTTCAATAGATAGCATGACTTATCATTATGCAGCCCTACATGAGGAAATACTCATAGTGACCAAAATTTAATTCTAAATTGAGTACCCTGAAGTATATTTTAAGTTGATAAACTTGTGTATATATGACATTTTACCACTGCTATCTTCAACAGATAGCATCATTTGAAAATTTGCAATATGATTGGGATCAAAAACCTGTCCACACTCAACAGTAATTTTAAATTGTTTTTTAAAGAAAAAAGATGTATAGTTTATCAAAATTCAAAAAGGATATATGAAATTATAACTTTAGAAGGAAATCAGATGAGCAATATACAAAAATTGAAACACATTTATTTAGATATTTATTCAGAAAACAGTCTCTGGCAAAATTCCTACAATGCATATTGATAATGTTTTAACGAATAATCATTGAAATAATTAATAACCTAACCTGGTGTATTTTGAATATGTTGTTGTATAATTTGATATATTTTAAAACTATGGAAAAAAAATTGGTATTACAGTACATTTAAGGCATGTACGCGAAAAATGATACTGTGGTTGTGCCTCAGTGAAAAATCTAATATGGGTTGAACAGAAAACACCTTATCTGAATACTAATGAGCCTTAATTGACTACCACGCACTCACAAACTTGTGCGTTAATGGGCTAGGTGTACCACATGGGCTCGCTTCAAGCCATCCCTGCTCCTCGTCTTATCTTACAAGTGTGCATGGTTTACCAAGAAGGTCAACTATTAGCTAACATCCCAGGTCAAATCAATCCTGGAACTGGGAAGATTCTCTAGCTCTCTAGCTGGATAGCTGTGTAAACAAACAAGTTCACTTTGCTTCAGTGGTGATCCAGTAAGCTTTTCTTGTCTTAGAAGAGTGACAACCCTAGCAACATACAGGCAATGATGGCATTCATGTTCATGTGTTTAGTCACATTACTTTTGCTTGTTTTGTGGGACTCTGGGGAAATCTGTTCTTATCGTCCATGGAATCGGAATAAATGTAGACGTCTTATTCATCTCGTGTAGAACATGATGACTCAAATGAAAAGCGTGATGCTGATCATGCTGATGGTTTGTTGCTTGTCAAGGCTAAAAAAAATCGGAGCTGAGGACAGCTTAATAGCTCTAAGCTTAATAGCTTTGCGGGTATCCTGGACTTTTTTTTTATAAAATAGTCTTGTACATGCAGCTAAAAAACAGTACAGTATATTTCAAAGTCTATCAAATTCTATTATTTCATATTCAAACCTAGCAGTCATGAAATTTAATAGTTGATTATCTTAAGAACATGGAAATTAAATATTCAGACAATGTGTGGTGCACCAGTTTACGTCTTCGAAAACAACACATAGCTAGTGGAATGTTGCTAATCACACACACACCAACCCCCACACACAAAAAAAATACCAGAAAACCAGAATAGAAGGACCAATTATTTTAAGATTGTTTATAATATTGTAACATTGATATTGCTCTAAAATTTCCATGTATACTGTACCCTTTTTTCTGTTTAATATTATAACATTTTGCTCTCAATAAAATATCAGTGCTTTGACAAAATATGCAATATTCTATACATCATTTTAATATCTTTTAAATTCACATCATGGTCCACTACAAACAACCATCATGTCGCCAGACCTTGATGAAATGTATCAACCTGTAACATCATCTTGTTTTTCACATTGCACATATATATCCATCTCTAAGACATGTTAGCATGCATGCCCATGATGAGCTGTCCAATGCTGCACTTGAGATAGAGGACATTAACCTAGAGCACCGAGAAAAAATAAGAAAATATCTAGACCACATCGAGTGTGCTGATCAGTTATCTCCAAATGCATTGGCATTTATGGATGAGGTTTTCCTCAGGATCCATTTCTACTTTTTTACTTAGCAATGATGAACACTATAGTGGTAAATGGTAGTCACCATCTACTTATCATCTTTTAGTCTAAACTAGATGTGTTCAGACAAGAGGCCAATGAATTGAACTTAAGAGTTGGATGGCCTTGGAGGGAATGATGATAACTTTAAGTGATAGGCATAGACCTATATAGGATTGGTGTGCACGGTTGTGTAGACAGGCAATTGTAACAACCAAAATAGTTGGTAAGATATGTTACAATTAATGACTGGGTTCCAAATTTTGGTGTTGCTTGGTAAGTCACTCCTTCAATAGTAGTCAAGATGTATGCTGAAAGTAGAATTTCAAGAGTGCTGTCGGAGGCTTTAAAAATGACTAACTAAAGGATAAAACTGCAATGTCATGTCACAATAATGGTTCAAGAAGATCAGACCCCCTTAAAAGTTTTTATTGAAGTGTCATAAAATCTAATATGCATGAATCAATTGTCAGTATGTAACTTTAATAGGCAGACCTCTTTGGGTGATGACCCTTCATCAGGTCTCATTGGCCTTTGTCATCCCTTTCAGGCCTCATAGGCCTTTTTGTTATCTCCTCAGGCAATTACCATCCTTTTGTTTTTAATATTTTGTTTTGTATTGTTATTGATTGTTATTTACACATGTGATAATGAAATAAACTTGAATTGAACTGAATTGGATTGATACCTAAAAATGATAATTAAATTTCTGGCAGTCCACAGGACCACACTGCTCTCTAGAAGAAGCTAAGATTCAAGAATTGCAAAAAAAACCCACTTTAAAAGGTTAACACCATATTCTCAAGTTTATCCAATCCGTCTGTTCACAGTGCTACTGACACGCTGCAATCCAATTTACATCTCAAGGCATATCTGATGAGGCTTTTACGAATTGTACTGGTCTTAGGAAGTCTTGTACTCAAACCACAGAACACAGCGACATTTCACAATCATCCATCTCCATTAGTAAGTGTTTCAAATTTCCCTAGACCTGATAATGCATTGATGGATGCAGAAATATATATCCAAATGTCTTAAACCAAATGTGTGAAGTACTGATTTCATCAGAATAATCCAACCTTGCTCCATCTCCCAAAAAGCTTGAAGTCATATGCATTACCAGTAAGTCTAATGGTATGTTACATGTGTAACATAAATTGTTTATGAAGCTGTGTCTATACCTAGTCCTCTTTAAAACCATCTTTTAAAACTCTTTTTTCCAAAAAAAAGTATGTACATTGTTATTTTTTCAATTTATTTTACCTAAGACCATCTTTAAAACTTTATTTCCCAAAAAAT
>JXSR01S007796.1:54907-76059 GCA_000969725.1 Ophiothrix spiculata
CATACTTTTTATCCATATATATTACCCAGAATTATAGTATTTACAAAGTTATGACACCAAAAGTTACCCCTACCCCTAAGTAAATGGACACCTGGAACTTTTTCCAGTATGTTACATCACTGCATTTACTTAAGTAAAAACATGAAAAAATGGAAACCATATCTATGTTTGCATTTGAATCATGTTATATACTGATAAAAATAATTTAAAAATGCACCTAGTAAAGGTTGTTGATTTTATAAAAATTAAATACAGTAATTTGAAGACATTTTGTAAAATTTTCACAAGTAGCAATTGTGTTACGGTGAAACTGTACGCACAAGAAAAGAGGTCCATCACAAAGAATTAATAAGAGAAAATCAGAAGTTTTTTGGTGTGAAGTATTGTCTAACAAAGCTTAAACAAAAGTAAATCCTGTTTGAAAATCATAGCAACTGTAATATGGTTGCCATGGTTATCAGCTTTGTCAAATCCAATGCGGGCCTTTTTACCCCGAGGCCGGGGTATAAAGGCCCGCCAAACTAATCACCTTAAAGGTCACCTTATCAATAAAATATTAATAAAATATTCATCAAACTAAATTTGCATAAAAAAGAGGAGACATGTAGTGGATAAAACCACATAACTTTATCCAAGATTCTCCAAGCTGATCCGAGATATTTAGCAAAAACCTCAAAAACGGGCCTTTTTACCCCGGTTTACCCTACATCAATCCCTGGAATACAAGGAATTGGCATAGTGTAATCCCAGTTCAAAGGTGATGTCACCATAGCACAATGCTGCACTTTTCAATGCTGCCATTCCATACGTCATCATATCATGGCAGTGTCATTTTGGTTTGGAAAGCCACTGATATAGTCATCATGTAATCCAAAATGGGGTACAGAGGTTTTGAATGACGAAAGCTGACTTCTAAGATTTTGAAATTCAATACAATGAATTGTTGAAATATGTGTAGATTTATTATTAAAGAGTTCAATGATAATATTGATAACATTTCAACTACTGAAGAACTTTCAAATTAACTTCTGAGATCTGTTAGGCCTTTTCAAAATCAGTCAATATTGCGATAGGACAAGATACTAATAAATAATACCTATAGATGTATTTTTAAGCAAGCAGATCAAGAAAGTAACGCAGCTTTCCGATTTTATTAATTACAGTCAGTGATTTTCAGATATATCGTAGTTAGTATTTGTTTTAGAACAAACAATTATCATTTATGATACTAAAACATTCATTCAGTTTGTTTTGGACAAATGTGCCCTTTCACTTTTAATTGCCTATGTGTACAGAATTGACTGTTGAATATCCCGAGGGATGGGGTGTATGTGTGGACACGTAGAGAACAAAATCAAACTTTGACATTCATGCACCCCAATGTTTATAAGGGGGGGGGGGGGGGGAGGAAAGCAATATTGATTATCAAGAGTAGGGCATTAGGGGCCAAATAAAGGTAGTGAAATTGCATTTCAGAATGTTTCGCTTACCTTTTGTGATTTTGCCATAGCTCCAAGTGCCTTGACCTCATGGTTCATATGTTTCCCTTCATTGAGGCACAGATAACATACTGGCAGCTTACACAGCAAGCAATACATGCTCAGACCTTCCTCACTATGATCCTCACAATTGGATGGCTTAGGATTTCCACGAGACATTGTTTTTATCTTCCCTCTGGCGGGTGCTATCAGATTATGCTTCGCCAAAGGTCCTCTCGAAGGGTGGCAACTTTCTCTGCAAGATGCGCAATAAAAGACGTCACACTGTTCACAATAAGATGTAGCTTCCGCAGCAGCACCTACACAAAGTTGGCAATTAACAACTTCACTTTTAGCTTGTCCATACCTTGTGACAATTCCATCAACAACTTTATTACGAGGAAAACTAGTGATTCCTTTTTCATCCAGATAAATCGACCTGTGACATTGTGGACATGTGATCCGCAAAGAATCTACAGATGGAAAATGATGACCATTTCCACCACCACCTCCTCCACCAGTGCTGGATGTAGTAGAAGCACTGGAGCTTGAACTAGCCTGGCTTGCAGCATAACCAGCAAAGCTTACTCCACTATCAGTTTCACAAGCACTCAACCGATCCGATTCAGGGTAATCATATTCGGTTTGTACGTGGGTCTGGTCACAATAGCGTTGTCCTGAAGCTAGTCCAGATGCTTGCAGATTGTGCGCACAGTTAGCACATATACTGTGACTGCACGGGAGGATCACAGGACAATTGTAGAAGCTCCGACAAGCCGGACACCGAAGCTCTTCCTCCATCATTGTAATGAGATTTGGAGATTGATGATTCACAGGAGACAACATAAGAAAAGCGTCTGCTCTGTAGCAACAACTTCTATCATGTATTTTTAATGTTTACAGTTGGGTTGCCAGTTTGATTTTACCGGCGTTTTGACAGTTCACTTTCACTATGCCTCTCACTCGCCACACACAATTCCCTGGCTTCATTTTTCGCCGACATTCTGGATGTGATTTACATTTATTTTTGATTTTAATATCGTGTTTTTTCCTTTTCTTCGACAGGATAAACTTAATATGAGTTTTTGTCATTATAATTTAAAACAATTCAAGTGTGGAATGTACTCTGGTTTAAAAGCTCCATCTGATTTATCAATTGCATCAGTTGCTTTTTACTGCATATCAAAACCGCTGAAATGTAACCAATAAAATAATGACGAAGAGACTGTTACAGACACCGACGCGTCACCAAAATCTCTAATTGGCTCCTGGGAGGCACGATTTCCTCTGAAAAAAGAGAGATAATAATAAGTTATATTTAACAGCAGTTGCAACATTAAATCACGATTTAATTTTTACAAGGAAATCGTTGAATAAATTCTTTTTTCCCCCCACAAATATTTCAGTTTTGTAACATATATGTATTTAAAATTATTTTTCTGGTCCTGCAACTTCCAAATTGCAATGTAAAATTGACTATTCATCCTGACCAAGTTTAACAATATATCAGTGATTCATACCCGGATTCATACAATCAATCATGTACCAACTTCGGGCAGCAAAATTCGTTCAAATCCATTTTTTTAATTAGTATACATTATAACTTCAAACATATAACACAGCAAAAAGCATTTTAAGTTTTAGTGAAAGTAATCTATATATTTCTTGACAAAACTCAGTATTCAACTTGATGAAGTCTATGCCATGTTCAAAGGTTGGCAAAGCTGAATGGGTATAGTTGTACTGTAATAACTTGATTGAATTACCAAAACTTTTTGTGCAATGTCAGATCTTTTCCGTCTGCTAATTTTACTTACAAATCATTGTTCTCACAAATCAATTATTTGTAAATAACACTGAAATCATTAATCTGTAAATGACATGTTGCAATTATTGAAGACTCTATGTGGCTCCAGAAATTATATCAACTCGTGCACCTGGTCTAAAGATTTTACCTGAATTTTTTTAATTAAAATTAGTACGGTGAATTTGTACGCTGAATTTTTTTAACAATTTAGCACACGAAGCAAGCTTAATAAAACCAATATCAAACAACTTCTTTATGGAAAATTAAAACAGTTCAGACTCAATAATTTATATGGTAATGCCCACTTCTTGAAGATCAAAAAGACTCAGTAAATATGTTCATGGCTTGAAAGATGGGGGAAGGAGTGTGTAGAACTTAAACTTCCAAATTAAAAGGGAAAAAACCCGATTTAAATAAAAAATAATCGGAAAATGTTACGTATCATTCTTTAACTCCAAGATGGTGGTCAGTATACTATAAAAACACAAATATTGTCAAGTATTGTTTAGTTCTAGTTCTGTTTTGTGTTCCAGTATTGTTGGTCGAAAATGCAGAGTGATACAAGTATTGTAAAATTTGTGTTCCAGTATTGTTGGTCGAAAATGCGAAGTTATACAAGTATTGTAAAATTCATGACAATATTATATTTAAAAATATCAAAAAAGTTTACGTGAAACTTCCAGTAATGCAGTTACAGATTGACCCAGAATCAGTACATATTTAAGGGGGTATAAAAACTTAAAAGAAATGGGGTTATTGTGAATTTCCATTTAGAAAGTGACATGTATGTGATAAATTTATAATCTCCCAGGGGGCACTTAAGTTTTAAAATGGTCAGTAAGTCCAACGCGGCGCTGGGCCATGATTTTTGAGGATCCAATGAACCTGAGATAAATCAGAATGAACTGAATACATAAACTCGTCCCAAATAGGATTTTGACCTAAACATTTTCTGTAAAAAACAACAACACATTTATGTAGTTGGAGTTTTGCCTCAAAACGGGGTCTTAAGAGATGAATTATGCTGAAAATTAGGGTCTAATGAGCATTCTTATGAGTCCTGAAAAAGGAGGTCTTGATCGTCGGATAAATAGGTCCCCTGCTTCGGTCTTTAAGGCCCATGCAGGGCCCGGGGCACTCACGTTTGAAAATGATAGGTATGTCCGAAGGATAGAGGTTTTGTGTAAAAATAGCCATTTGAAACCGATTTCAAAAGGATTTAGTAATAAAACTTTTGGCCGAAACAGCATCAGTTCAAAGCTGAAAATTTTCACTTTTTTGTGGCATAGGCCCTACCTCTCAATTATCAATCAATAATCAATCAATCAATTGATTGATCATACAATCAATCAATCAATCAATATACACTGTACTTGCATGATTGGCTTCGTTTTTTTAACTAGTGTCTTTTTTCTTTGAGTTTGTAGTTGAAACTTTGTTTTACATTGTCATGTTTCCTATTGTTTTTAACCATAGACAGTAAAAATAAATTTGATATTATGATAAAGTGAATGAAAGCTGAGACAATTATACCTGATATATCAGGTATAATTGTCTCAGATGAAAGAATGTTGTTTTTTCGGGAATGTCTTGTAAAAGCTGGGAAAGGTGCCTAAAAGCTGCAATCAGGGAAATCTCCACTTGCGAATAAACCAAGATATCATAATCAGAGCGTCAATTTGAATCCTAGACATTTCATACCCGTTCACTTTCATCCCTTGGTCACTTCTACCCGTGCTTTTCATACCTTTTGGTGGTAAATTATGAATGTTGATTTAATTAAACTAAACTAACATTAGTTTTGACTAGAAAATAAAAAAATTAGTCAAAACCAAAGTATTATAAAGAATTATTTTAAACTTTTCACAGTTTATTTGAAATTTGAAGGAATTTTAAAAGCCAATTTCCGTATTTTATTAAAACGTGTAAAGTTTTGGTAAAATCCGAAATTCTGTCATTTCTGATCATTCCTCAAAGATATTATTGAATTATATTCATTTTATGATTTTTTTATTCATTCAACCTAAAAATATTAACACGTTTATGTAAAATATTAGCTGACAAAACATGCAGAGTATGAATCTGGGTATGAATATTGAACGGGTATGAAGTGTCTCTCGGGTATGAAATGTCCAGCTTCCGTCAATTTAACGTTGTAGTATTATTTCAGTTTGGCAACACAACAATTACTCTTATTAATTGATTTGCGCAGGTGCATTCAAAACGACAACTTTGGTCTGGTCCATTTATATTACGATAAGTTCTCGTACGCTAAAAGGGAAGTTTAGAATTTAGAATGCAAATTCAAAACAATAAATGTAATTCTGTGACTTCAAAATACATTTAGAAATAAATGATTACAAACTGTAAATAATGCTTTCTGATATATAAAACTGATTCAAAATTAACTCGGTTAAAATGAAGATTAATACACCCAAAATGTATACTCTTTCACCCTATTCATTAATGAATTCGCCTTAGGTCAAAGGGCGTCAATCAGCTGAGACGTTGCGATGGGTTGCAAAATTCGGCAGGTGTGATCGCAAGGTAGCTGATCGCATGTATGATAAACAATGTTTTTAGCAAAGAAAAGCTGCATGATCGTCCTATTTTACAGTGTAGATCTTGTGCAGTTTTTCACAAGATAGTATAAAAATTGTGACAACTTATAATATCTGCTGGACAGACTGTATTATTGTATATTTTTGATTAAGCTTACATTTTCTCTTACAATATTATATTATATCATATGGATGATCTTCTTGACTTGTGTGTGCTATAACTGTAACATTGTCAGTTTATAAAACGTGCTCACTTGTCAAATATATTCCTGTTAGTGTTACTGGGTGAAGTGTGAAGAAATTAGTACACAAATATGACAAGTTTAAGGCCTATTTGTAGACGCATAGCTGGTTTGAGCTTGAGGGATGTTCAGCAGTTCTCAAAATCAAAGTTCACAACTTTCAGTCAAGCGCGAGCTGCATCAACCATTTCAGCCAGTGCAAGGTAAGTCATCGAAACAATTATTCTTTAGGTCAATAATATATATGTTACAATAAAGCTCCGATTTATTGTCATTTGAAATGTTGAATGACTTAGAGCTATGCAATTTTTACCAGACCGCCCCCCCCCCCAAAAAAAAAAGTATTTATTTTTCTGTCATTTTGATTATGGACTGATGAATGACTTCCAAATATGCATTGGTGACATTACGTATAGCCTACATTGTAGATTGAAAAATATATGTTTTGTTGAGTGGGGCCTGGCTTTAAGTGGGCACTAATTAGTCAGGCTTTGAGTTTTGAGGCGCGCGAGTGCAAACGCGCACCTACGCGCGCCTTAAGTCACCTACCCGTGTGCGATTTATCGCGCACCTAAAACATGTTTGCCGTGTAAAGAATCAAATGCGCCAGGTTTATGCTAGTCCTGGCACCATGACTTGACTTAGTGGACACTTGGTCCTGAGTTACAATTATTGGAACTAGGTTTATGCCATATGATCCCAGGAGAAAATCTATGTATCTTATGAATCAATAATTTGTGAAGAAATTGTTTAGAAATATACTAAAAAAAAAAGATGCAAGAATATTTTTAGACTATCAAATTTACTTTTATTTCAAAATAAAACGTTATTTTCGACATCATCTGGAACGTGAATTAATCCAAAAACATCGGCATATTTAGTTACCTGAATTAAGCTTATGACGTCATAGATAGAGTGACTGGTTTGTTTACAATATTTATTGCGGGGGTCACCCCCCAAAAAATGGGTAAAATGCCAAAAATTATTAAATTACTATAATTGCAAAACGCTTTGTTGTGCACAAAATTGACCATTTTAGCCATACAATAAAACAGACAGAACACATTTTTAAGCGTAATTTCACATACTTTGATACAGTAAAGTATACATAAAATGGCCTTTTTTAGCTTTTCTAAAAGGATTTTGAAATTAATTGATAATAGGTGTTTTTCCCCTTCCACGAACATTACAATTTTTCAGAGCATTGTAAGCTACACTAGCTAGCATATACTGTACTCATAACCGTAGGCCCCTTGCAGGGGCTATATTTTGGCAGGGGCCAGGGTTACCCTTGCCTATTTTCACTGTACACTTTTGCACTCAACATAACAACACTTTAACATTTTGACATATTGGTTGAAAATGTAACACTTTTCAATCAATCAATCAATCAATGATACAAGTACTTGCATAACCAATGATAACATGCATACCCCATGAAGGAGTCTATTTGTACAGGGGACCCACGGCTTTACGTGACTGTCCAACCACGGAGCAAGTAGAGTAAAGTTTATTGCCCAAGGAAACAATGAGACGAATAAAAATACTTAAAAGTATTTTGAAAAATAGCAGTAGTAACCGACTGGTCCAAAGGTTACATTCGAGAGGGGAGCGTGGCCGAGCGGTTAGAGCACAGGTCTCGTAATACAGAGGTTGCGGGTTCGAGCCCCGGGCCAGGCGGTTTACGTCTCCTTGTTTCCTTGGGCAAGAAACTTTACTCTAATTGCTCCGTGGTTCGGATAGTCACGTTAAGCCGTTGGTCCCCTGTTCGAATGCTCCTTCTTCGGGCGCTGCATACAGTGTATACCTGGTGAGTCTATATTAGAACTTGACCATTTTTGTATCACCTTTCTTGGTCAGCACCCTCCCCCTTGGGGTAATAGCACACCTAAGCATTCACCCGAGTGCAATTTATAGCACACCCCACAGCACACCTAAACATTCACCCGAGTGTGTTTTTGAGCACACCTGCAATTTTCAAAACTCAAAGCCTGATTAGTGGGCACTGAGCAGATAGTATGTTTCATATTATATAGTGCTGTTATCGATTGTCAGAAGTATCGATTGTCGGAAGTATTGATTATATTAATCAACATATCGATACATAAAATGGTAATATCGATACTAAACGACATCGGACGTGCACTTTCAATGCATACAAAGCTTTCTCCACGACGATTGAGACACATTTTCAAAGCTCGATTTAATAATAATATCACGACCGCATCATCGAAAGTACGTTTCAAATGATGTGACTCGATCGTTTCCCTATGTCTTCCAACAATAAAGATATGATCAAATTGCGATTTGTCGATGTTCATAACGTACGGTACCAATTTTTATTTTTGTACTATAAATGCATGATACATGTAGTTTTCCCTGTTAACCCTAACACTTTTAAGCACCTCTTCGTTTAAAAACTATCTCCTCGGAAATTTTAAGGTCAAAAATCACGGTTTCACCTGGATTCGAACCCGGGACCTCTCGCTTCCCAGTCCGATTATCACTATTCACTATGTCAAGCCACTGAGCAGTCGCTCCCATGGCAGCGATTCCGTGATCATAGCTGACTCCGGTCTATCATCTATGATGTATTTTGACTTAGGTGATTTTTTTGATTTTGTGGAATGGGATTTTGTGAGGTTCGGTGGCGTTAGGGTTAGTTTAGGCACATATATAGGCTTTATTAACCCTAACACTTTTAAGCACCTCTTCGTTTAAAAACTATCTCCTCGGAAATTTTAAGGTCAAAAATCACAGGTTTTCACCTGGATTCGAACCCGGGACCTTTCGCTTCCCAGTCCGATTATCACTATGTCAAGCCACTGAGCAGGCGCTGCCATGGCAGTGATTCCGTGATCATAGCTGACTCCGGTCTATGACGTATTTGGACTTAAGCGATTTTCTTAATTTTGTGGAATGGGATTTTGTGAGGTTCGGTGTTAGGGTTAGGCAGTGGTTACTGGTAACTCAAGCCAGTGGCAGTATGTCAAAATGTGTGATTATCGATAATGTTGTCAACATGTTGGATGTTTGTCTCTCGACATATCGATAAGTACTCAAAAAGCATATAGATCAATAACAGCACTATTATTAATTAAAGAAAATATGATTTGCTCCATTTAAATTAAGATTTTAAACTTGTGTGATTTTAATAAAGTTTTATATCAGAAAATATTTATTTTGACACAATATAAACATATAAACTGAATATTAATTTTAACCATATCCCCTTAAAACAGTCAATGTCTATTAATAAGTCTTTTTTGATTTTTCTCATAAATTTATATCATTAAAACTTCAGCACAAGTAAAGATTATGACATCTGCATAGTTGGTGGTGGAATAGTGGGATTGGCTACTGCACAAGAACTGATTGCAAGACATCCACAGCTCAAACTAGCCGTTGTAGAAAAGGAGACAACAATAGGTAAGATATCTTTATATGAAGGTATAAATGTGACCCATCATATCAAGAAGAACAAGGACCATATTGATATTGACGAGATTAGTAGTCAAAATATAATGAAAAAAACCAAGAACAACAGTTTGATGTAATTTGCATAGCTTCAGAATTATTTATTCAATATGGAGTGCCTATATTTCAAATCTTAAAAAAATTCTCAGAATGTGAGTGAAAACCTAGTACCTTATGATACATCTACATGTAGTTTAGCGATAAAATGTATGTGTTTCATTTTTGGACCATAGATGTTAATCGGGTACTTTTCCGATGCACTTGAATTATGGCAACCTTTGTGAAATATATTATAAAAATAAAGCTGGTTTCAGACTTGTCTGTCATGAGGTCATACGACCAGTGTGACGTCAAACAATTTTAAGTGAGCAAACTCGACCTTGTCGCATCTCGAAAATTTTGCTTGCTGTAGGACAAGCTGATATGGTCGATTACCCTGTTGTGATGGTCGCAACGACACAATACTTTTGAGTTGGAATAAATTCAACTTTTCTTGCGACAGACCATTGCGGCAGTATGCAAATGTGTCGTGCTAAACTTAACTTAACTTACTTAACTTAATTACATTTATAAAGCGCTAAAACAGCTGTTTCAAAGCGCTGTACACAATAAAAATACAATTACACAAGAATAATATACAGAGGCATAGATTAGACAAGATAAACACAATTAAAAAGCAATATATACAAAAACATGCAAAAGGTAAAAAATGTATAACGCGGACCCAGAAGGAAACAAATTTGAGTTGCTACATTACGACAACTCAAAATTGCAAATGTTTGGTCGTCTGCCACAGTGTCGTGTGCCGCCACAGCTACTCTGAAACCACCTTTATTGTAATTCATACTTGTGCATGTCAGAAAGAGCTGGTCATAAAATGAAAAGGCCAATTTTATGACTGAAGTGCCCTCAAAATGTGTGCTATGTTGTTATTGTAATGTAATAAGAGAAAGTGTATCTTTTTACAGGGGAACCTACATGTAGTTAATATGAACTGTGATAATACAAAAACCCTGATAATACAAGGTGATTTTGAAGTTCCAAGAATCACTTTTACATATTTAATGAGTTGGATACTACAAGCTCCTGATAATACAAGCTAAATTTTACAATCCCAAAAATCTTGTATTAATACAGTTCCACTGTATAATATTTCTATTATAGCATACTTGGCAATAATTTTACGATCCCAAAAATTTTATATTAACACCGTTCCACTGTATAATATTTCTATTATAGCATACTTGGCAATCAGAATCTGGATTTAATACAAATTAAATCAACTTCCTTTTAAAACCTGATATTCCAAGGTTGTTGATACATGTTTGCCGTAGTCCATATAATTTGAAATGTCTTTATGAAATGAATGTTTCATTTTAATTTCAGCACAACACCAAAGCGGTCACAACAGTGGGGTTATGCACGCAGGTATATACTATGCACCAGGATCACTGAAGGCCAAGTTATGTGTAGAAGGGCTGGATCTAGCTTATAGATACTGTGATAAACACAACATTCCATACAAGAAAGTGGGCAAGGTAAATATTGTCATTGGGAACGGTAAGTCGGAGAGTTATGAGGCGGTGAGTTATGGGAGAGTTACAGTAAGACCAAGGTGGCGAGTTACGGTAAGACCAAGGTTGCGAGTTACAATAAGACCAAGGTGGCGAGTTATCCCATAACTTACCGCCCTATAACTCGCCGTTTATCTATCCCCATTGTCATTGAGGTGACTTGAGAAATTGAGACCTATCATCAGGATGCATGCAGTTTATTTTGTAGTCAAGTTGTACGAGATATTAAAGTGCATATTGGAGAGTCTTACGTCAAGAATCGCCATTAAATCACGACTTATAATCCACCGCTGACTTGTGTGCAGTTTATTCTATAGTCAAGCAGCATTACAAGATTAAGATGCATACAAACCAATGTGTTGGTCTTAGGTCTATATTAGAGTCACCCATTAAGATCCACCAATGGATTAGACTTGCCAGGTAAGCGTTCACACCAGGAACAATGGCTTTGCTTGAGTTCCAAACCACAGAGCAATTAGAGTAAAGTTTCCATATGCAGTTTATTCCATAGTCAAGTTGCATGGTGGGTAAGTGCACACAAATCAATAGACAGGTTATAAGTCTATATTAGAGTAATTTAATGAGCCAATACAGGGACCAATTATTGGATTGTATGCAGTGTATTCCATTGTCAAGGAGCATGACAAATAAGAAGTGCATACAAACAATGGTTAGGTAATAATGCCTTTGAAATAGTAGAAAGATGCAGCTAGCATCTAGCTAGCAAGAAACAGTAAAAGTTAAGAAATCTGTAAGGGTTAAGATATCAAAACATACTTCTTGGGGTGTTCAATCAAATTTAAGATATATGCTTCAATAAAACATACAATATTGCAGCTACAAATTGGTACCTTACAATTGAAATTTGCTCGTAAGGAGCTAGAGTTATGATAAAATGAAGGGTTGGATTCTTTTTATTTTCCTTATAATTTTAAAAACATTTGATCTTTTTCCTCAAGACTACAAAAACTGACATAAAGTTTGTTTTGATATGACTTGTCACACATTATATCTAAAGTTGGGAGATAGACGAACTGAACATAGGTACAAGGATATAAAGCTATAACGATACACACTAGTTTACGAAATCAGAACTGATGCTACCGTATTTCCATAATCAGATAAAGAAATGGAGAAATACGCATCACACACTAGAACATTAATAACAATCAGACAAATCACAGACAGGTCAGGACTTCATTTTATTAGAAAAAAATCCTGGCCGAACAGGGACTCGAACCCGGGACCTCTAGCTTGTACCTATGTTCAGTTCTTCTATCTCCCAACTTTAGATACATATAGTATATTAGATAGATGGTTGCAGCAGGAATGCTCCTGAACAATGGGTTGTCTCGTATTCTGTTTGTGTTTGTGTTGTACCGGAACCTTCTGCAATGCTACTTGGTTATTAAAACTCTTGGTTTATCTGAGAGGCCGAATAGCTCAGTGGTTAGAGCGCTCGCACTGCAAGCGAGAGGTCCCGGGTTCGAGTCACTGTTCGGCCAGGATTTTTTTTTCAAATGAAATGAAATCCTGGCCTGTTTGTGATTTGTCTGATTATTATTAATGTTCTAGTGTGCAATGCGTATTTCTCCATTTCTTTATCTTGTCACACATTTTTCATTATTATAAATATATTTATCATCATATATTTGATTTTGGTTCTTTGTTTTCAGTTGATTGTTGCCACAGAGCAAGAAGAGCTTCCAAG
Source organism: Ophiothrix spiculata (assembly GCA_000969725.1). Taxonomy (NCBI): domain Eukaryota; kingdom Metazoa; phylum Echinodermata; class Ophiuroidea; order Amphilepidida; family Ophiotrichidae; genus Ophiothrix; species Ophiothrix spiculata. The sequence continues at coordinate 67,758 of JXSR01S007796.1, forward strand.
GTTAGAGAATTTGTTCAAGAGAGGTCAACAGAATAATTGCAGGGATTTACGGATTATTGGACCTGAGGAAATCAAGGAAATAGAACCACATTGTAAGGTGAGATAATATGATGGAACCAGTGTAAGCCTAAGCTGATATAAGCCAGGGAAAATGTATGGTAAAGGTGTATTTTAGAACCCTGTTCATAAAATAAGGAATAAGAGATAGTAAAGTATCAAGCTAAATAAATCAACCAATAAAGAAATAATAGTTTCAGTTTTCTCTAGAAAGACAACAAAGTTAATGTTTTGAAAGGAGGGCAATACTTTGATTAATGGGGTAAAAGATCAAAATACCCCATAGTAATAGTATAAGTTCAATATTCTTAAATCTAGAAAACCAGAAATTTAATGATGTCATTCAACATCTGATGATGTCACTTCCATCTAGAATCAAGGTCTACATCACAACCCAGCTGAATGGCGATGGTTTAACCTGCTTGTCTAGATTAAAAAATATTCTTGAACTTATATAAGGTTATGAATTTCAGGAATTTCTGACAATATTTCTAGAGGGAATTGTGAATCCAGTTTGGTTCTGTCAATTATAATTCAAGACATCAAATCAAAGTCCATACAAAATTTTAAACGGAAGCTATAAGCTTATATCTCAACAACATCTGGCAGTCTTGAGTTCTCAAAACATGTTTTGAAAAGGAAACATATCTTATTTATAACCAAACAGGCCCACAAATGGGATGCTTTTCAAGCTTTTTTCAAACATATGACATGTTAGTATTTAATAATTTTGTATCGTTGGCTTTACGTAAATAATTTTTCAGGATGCTAGTAAGCTTGTTTTCTTCCTGGGACAGAGTCGTCCTGGGCGGTAATGGGATTCCCTGGATTTTCTGACAACCTTGAACTTATATTAGGCAAAAACAAAAAACAAGTTTGTTTCCCGTGCGCTGCGCGCATTTCGTTTTGGCATCATTATTTGCACATTTCACTTTTTTATTTGATATTTTAGAAAACGAAAATCAAAAAAGCCAATTTGATAAAAAGAACGGGGAAATTTGCAAAATTGTTACTAAAGAAGTGCTTTCTTTTCAACAAAAACTTGAAACCGGACAGATTTCTTACTGAAAAAATCATCAACCATGCAATTTTTCAATCAAAATTTGCCTTAGCACCTCTTGAACAATAGAAAAAAAAGAAAACAAAATAAAATAAAAAAACGCATTTCGCATTTAGGTTTTTTGACCACCGACAGGAAACAAACTTGTTTTTTTTTTATGCCTTAGATCAGATAAATAAGAGTATACACAACCATGCTCTACAGTATATATGTGATGACTCACCCCGAAAGGGGGGGGGGGACTTTGCAGATGATATAAATTTTGAGATTATCATTTTATCTGTTACAGCATTTTGTAAGCGTTAAAATGACACCTTATTTGTCGAAATTGATCAAGGCGATCAAATTTTACAATTTTACAATACTGGAAATTTTTATTATTTTCTTTATTTTTTGCTACCTATTTTCACCAGTATCTTGAAAAGTGTTCTGTCGCAAAGTCCCCATTTTCGGGGTGAGTCATCACAATTGTAGTATGGTATCTAAAATCCGAACTCAAAATCATTATGATGTTCATTTCTATTTCAGGGTCTAAAGGCCATAATTTCTCCCCACACAGGCATTGTTGATTGGGGCGAGGTTACAAGACATTATGGGAAGAATTTTGAAGCACAAGGAGGAGACATTTACTGTAATTTTGAAGTGAAAAAGTTTGGAGTAAGCAAAGAGAGTAGAGATGGTGACAAACAAGGTAAATGTTACTTCAGAGCTAAACCCATTAATTACCCTACCCAACAGTTAGCCTGGTTGGAATATGTTACCCGCCTTATCAATAGGTACCTTATGTTTGCATAGTATATTACTTGATACGGGCCATTGAAGCTGAGCATAGTCAAAAATTGTGTCCAAGGTCGAATTTCTAATTTTATCAGAAACTTTTCTTTTTTAGTGTCTTCTATCATATTAATCAGGTTATATCATCAAAAACATAAGAAAAATGTGTAAAAAATAAGATAAAAAACCTCTCTCTTGATTTTCTCAGAACTATAGTTTTCCAAATAAGCCAATGCCTTTTACCAATTTGGATGTAACTTTTTAACCGAACATCCAATAACCAAAAGCAAGGTGTCACTTTAAAGCTCAAAATATCAGCTTTTGGATGAGACCAAAATATCAGTTTTGATTTAGTGTCACGTGTCCACTATTGGGTTTGTCATGACTTTTGCCAATTATTATAAATAAATAAGATGGCAGGTAGGTCATAGGTTGTGTCCATGTTGAGAGTTGGGTTTAGGTGTGGATCACTACCCAGAAGACCGCACAACACTAAATCACTCCACGAATGGTGTAGGGGTAGAAAGTCCCGGTAAAAAACATAGGTCCACACGGATTATTTTGCAATGATAGTAGAACTGGTTACAAGTGACATGGTTTTGTGCTTATGAATATAAATGACTAGAGTTTTGTGATCACTTATAGCATCCAAAACAACTGGCATCCATATTTTTATTGGATTTAGCAGCGTAAGTTCCGGTGCATGTCTAAAGTGGTTAGGGGTCGTTTTGACTGGGTGGAAAAAGCGGGGGCGCTGTTTACGAGCCCGTACCGAAATTTTTTATCGGAAAATGTTTTTTCAATTGAAAGTTATTTGAAAGATAAAAATATGGGCGACAACTTGATATTAACTGAAACTTCAAAATATTGTCACGTCAGTATGAAAAAGCTCAGAGAACATTGGCTAAAATGCATTGGTTTCAATGGGGAAGTTATTTAGTGTTGTGCGCCCAGAAGGGTTTCTCTCTACTGTCACATGATAGCCTTAACAGATGACCATGTGACTGAGAGAAAGCAGTCACAAAAACGAATGAAGATGTTGAGGCAACATTCAAAGCTATGTTGCTGCAATTTAAATATAAAAGACTATGAAAAGGTATCTACTATATTTTCATCTATGAAGTTTGCCTGCGTACTGCATCGTTTAACTCGAGGATAACGTGCACGGCTGTCAGCATTCCACAAGCACTGGAATTAGACCAATCACACGCTGTAAATACTTGTGTGAAAGAGTTGACTTTCACGCAGACCATGTAAGCAATTAAGCTTCGGCTCCAAAAACCTCGCAAACGGAGAAACTTCTTTCTTCAAAATACTGTATTCATATTATTTGATATGTCAGGCTGAGATTGATGCAACAATATACATGCTAATAAAGTGATGACTAATCCCTCATCGTATGATCTAATGTCTAATCCCTCCTGAAAATTCAGCAAAGGATTACATGTGAATATCATTCTCATGATGCCATTCAGTGATAGAGTGTTTTCATTTATTAAATTTCCCTGCGTACTGCATCTTTTAACTCGAGCGTAACGCGGGCGATCGTCGGCGCTTCACAAGCACTGGAATTAGGCCAATCACGCGCTGTAAATAAATTTAATTATGAAAAATACTATAGATATAGCAGTTTCTAAACCTTTCTTTACTCTTTTATTTCAGGGCTAGATTATCCAGTCACTGTCCATGGAATGAAAGGGGTAAGTTTATTATGGCATAACTAAACCTTTATGACAATTTAAAAAATGTTATCCTAGGAAATATATAGGCAATATGTAATTTGTTAGGTAGCCAATCGACTTAGACCCCCCTTTTCCTCTCTTCTTACCATAAAAGTGCAACCTAAAGTAGTCAAGAATATGATACCCTGTTCTATACTAAATATCTAATTTTACAATTTGAAAATGTCAAAATGTCTACATGTGTTTAAATGTTAAATACCGAGTAAAAGTATGTCATATTTTGGTTAAATGTTTAAAAATGGTTAATATTTTGAACATTTTGTTCTTTCAGGAAGTTATCAGATGCAGGTATGCTGTAACATGTGGCGGACTATTTGCAGACAGACTCGCACAACTTTCTGGGTGTAATCCATTACCTCGTATTGTACCCTTCCGCGGGGACTATTTGTTACTGAAACCTGAAAAGAGCTATTTAGTAAAGGGCAATATATATCCAGTAAGTGAATACAAGAGATCAATAATCATAATCTGTCCATTATGCTGGACATTACACAAAAAGAGTGAGCGTTTATTTCATGCCCAAACCATATACCTTTGTCGACTGCATTCTGTTGTGATTTGTTCTGAGCTGTTATATATAATGCAGATTGACATTGTGCAGAGTCCCAGAATGTTGCTGGAAAACAGCCTATACCAGTTCGGCAAAACTCACAATTCGGATACGTATCCGAATTCGGATACCCACGTACATTTTGTATCCATATTGTGATACCCGTATCCGAATTCGGATATGGAGGGGTATCTGAATTCTGATACGCCTGCCGTGGCGCAGGAAACAAATCGATAGCGCAAGCTTACAAGTACATGTAGAACATCTTTCTTGCATCTATGATATATCTATCTATGGAAATGTCATTTCCATCTGTGCAATTCCAGCGGGACAGCCTTGGAACATGTCCTGATAGATCCTTATCACAGAAGACAAAATATTTTGGCCACAACTTTCTTAGAATTTAGATGACAAATGATGATAATGTTATTGACTATCATACATACCGATATGGTGCGCGGAGAAGCTGAATATTCATTTCAGTTGATATCCCGTTTCAGCTGTTTTTAATCCGAATTCGGATACGGGTATCAGAATTGCGATACGGAGTATCCGAATTCGGATACGTATCCGAATTGTGAGTTCTGCCAAACTGATACGTTTATCATTGCTGTCAAAAAGAGCATCTGTCCTTTTATCTTCCTTGGATAAAGTTATTGTGTGCCACATACAGAAATTCAACATGGGTCTGTGATGAAGTTTTTTTGTCATTGTTTAACCTGTAAAATAGATCAAGGCACACTATGAGAACTTTCCCATTGAATCCCAAATTACTTTTGTTGATAGCTGATTTATCTATACTTGTGCTGACTTGAGAAATTAGAGTTGAACTGCTAAGGTTGATGGTCACGGACACAATTATTATGTAATAAACGACTATTGACTATGTGGAAACAACAAGGATATTAAACAGGAATATCTAGAATGTGGCAAACATAAGTATTTACAGCATCAAGTACTATACCGTCAACTTTTAAAATGCAAACAAAAACAACAATGCAGCATTTGCAAAAAGTCAGATGCATGCAGTAGCTATAATCATAATATAAATAATCCCAATTAGTTTCAAGTTCAGATGTCTTTAAAAATCCATTCTTCATTTGGATAGCTCACTGTGTGCCTAAAATCTTGGTTTGACCTTTGTAAGTTATCATGTTTTTAACAGTGTACCGGTATATGAATTCATAATGCAGCGTCTTGCATTCCATTTTGTACAGGGAATGTAAACAAATTATTACACCTGATTTGAATATTAATCGCTCTCTTTCAATTGGAAAATGAAATCTATATAGATAATAAAAATAAATGGTTTTTGTATAGGAATTTTCCATTTAGATCAAACCGCTCATGATTTGCTGCATGTAGATCGTCACAATCACATTCATTGGCCTATCACTTTTAAACATATTTGCATATTGATGACCTCAAGCTGTGCTCACATCTCTTTTTACTTACACATTTGTCAATGCAGGTACCCAATCCCAAATTCCCATGGCTCGGTGTTCATTTTACTCCTCGTCTTGATGGCAGCATTTGGTTAGGTCCTAACGCAATTATGGCTTTGAAACGAGAGGGGTATTCAATGATGGATTTTAGTTTCAAAGATGTTGTAGATTCTTTGAGCTACAGGTGAGTTTTTTAATGCAGATTTCAGAAGGAAATAAATAGAAATTATTCTCTTTTTACAAATAGCCTGAGTTGAATTAAGAGAATAGAATGCTTTAGGGCTGTAGCTGTAGTTCTCACCATCTCATTTAGTGGGACCTCGACTATAGGCTGCATCTTAGCGGCTGATTCCAATCTTAGTTAGGCCTAGAAAAATTGTTTGATTGACGTGACATACAAAAAAAAATAGAGCAGGTAGGTCTGATTTTTTTGGAAGTCTTTGTTTTACATACAAAAGAACACAAAATATATGTCACATATACAAAAACATCTTCACTTTTTCTGTTACACATCTTTTATTTGTCATTTTGAATGTCCTGCAAGCCATATCTTGGGCCCCCATGAATAGATTCCCATCAAATTTGAGAATTTGGCGGTTTTTTTACCATGCAAAAAGAAATAACAATATTTAGGGTCGGCGGTAAAAATAGGGTCGGTCGGGTTATGCCAATCAAACAGGTTTTTTTAGGCCTAAGCTTCAAATCTTCCGATTCACTAAATGTGTTTTGTACTACAAAGAAAATAATTTGCAAACATTAATGTAATGTGAGTGAGTAAATCCATTGATCATTTATTTACTTACGGTCATCGTTGTTTTCCTAGCTATTCCCATTAAATCTTTTATTGTTAAAGTAAAGAAATGGTTTTTTTAAAAGCATGTAAGAAAAGTAGTAAACAGATTTTGAAGTGGATGACAGTTCACCTTGGCACAGCTATCACTTTTTTGGTTTGTCGACTAGCTAACATCAAAATAGGTGCACTTTGACTATCTTTTAGGCAAAGATTGGATTGTGTGCTTTGTCTACTAGTGTATTCTGCAAGTTTATCAGAAAAATTTTAAGAAAAAAATGTAAACATATGCTTTATTATTCTTTTCAAAATATATTTTTTTAAATCTGTTCAAAGTAATATCAAAGAAAATGTTTCTGCAGTTGGGGTTGAACCTACAAAAACAATGTTAATATATTGTACGAGAGTCAATGGAATAACTATTCTAGCTATTCAGTCACATCAGAAGTGAGTGATTGCAATAATGTTTATGAGGTCATATGAACTTAATAAATGACATCAGTAAATTAATCATGATAATGTATGGTACTGAATGTTTTTGTGTAAAAATAAGTACGGTTCAATAAAAGATTTGTTCATATTTCATACCTTTAAATCTTACACTTCCTCATCAATTAAAATTACGATTGACAACAATTTAGAAATTAAATGAATATCTTGGCCAATTGGTCACTAGAATTGATCATCTGAGTTCATGTTTAATTGGAGCTGAATGTGTGAAATCTGCATATCATCATAGCTTAAGCAACACAAACCCTCATGAATCATGAGGGTTTGTGTTGCTCAAGTTTTTTTGTACAGTGCATGGTCACAAGAATTTCGTTTTGAAAAATCATGGTGAACTTTGTGCATTGAAGTTCTCAGTTGGAATTAGACTGATTATGTTGATGCATGATATAAAGGTTCATCTGGATGAAACAGAATCAGCCAGATAAAAATGGTAAAATTAGCTGCATTTCACAACTTCATTAACCCTAACACGTCACTATCCAACAAAATCCAGCAAGCAAAAATCAAGAAATTTGCGTAAGTCCAAATACGACATAGACAGGGATACAGATGGGCACGAAAGTGCTGCCATGGCAGGCCATACTCGGTGGCTTGCCATAGCTTTAAATTGGATCGGGATGGGAGAGGTTGGGATTTCGAATCCCAGGGGAAACGGGAAATTTTTGTATGATATATTCGGACTTAGATAGTTTTTAGCGTTTGGGAGTTAGGGTTATGAAGGTGTAAAGATGCAAAGTAGACATGCTACCATAACCCTAACACGTCACTATCCAACAAAATCCAACTAGCAAAAATCAAGTAATTCCAAGTCCAAATATGTTATAGATGGGGGATACAGATCTGCATGAAAGTGCTGCCATGGCAAGCCATACTTGGTGGCTTGCCATAGCTGGTCATTGGATCGGGATGCGACAGGTCGGGGTTTAAATCCCGGGGGAAAGAGGAAATTTTTGTATGACATATTCGGACTTAGATAGTTTTTAAGCATTTGGGAATTAGGGTTATGAAGGTGTAAAAATGACATGCTACCATAACCCTAACACGTCACTATCCAATGAAATCCAACAAGCACAAATCAAGAAATTCGCATAAGTCCAAATACATCATAGACGGGGGATACAGATGGGCATGAAAGTGCTGCCATGGCACGCCATACTCGGTGGCTTACCAAAGCTGGACATTAGATCGGGATGCAAGAGGACGGGTGTTCAAATCCCAGGGGAAACGGGAAATTTTTGTAAGACGTATTCTGACTTAGATAGTTGTTAAGCGTTTGGGAGTTATATCAAAAGGAACTGGAATTCTCACTGAAGTGTAACTATCTAAATATACTGTAGTAAGATAATGAGTTATTTTGGAGTAGTATTAATAGCT
>JXSR01S007797.1:35957-45982 GCA_000969725.1 Ophiothrix spiculata
CATACATAAATTCCAGAGAGTTCATTGGTTTATTGCTGTTTAATAGTTTTTCTATAACTCACTTGTGTGAGGGTAAAGCATATTTCTACTAAACTGCACTTACCGATTATAAAAAACTGTCTTGAATTTATACGATGTAAGATATACATGGTATCCATGTCCCATATAACTCCACGTACATGTACAGATTGCATGTAGTATCTGCGATAGCACCTCGTATCTCATACATTGAGAGATTAAAAACATCAATATATTTACTAGAAAGTTTGGTTCAATAATAACCAAAGTAATGTGTATTAAACATGGTGTCCCAATAAGCATTGTGCATGTAAATCGTGCTGATTTTCTCAGAAGTTAGGCACACCAGCTACCTCAAAATTAGATCATTCTAAAGCCCATAGTTTTGTACATCGTCGTTGAAAAAATCAAGAAAATCCATCGATGCAAACCAGATGTATCATTAAAATTTGCCAGCTTGTATCATTTCTCTTCTGCACAATGGGAATCCTATTGTTAAGTATTTACAACATTAATGGTTAAATAGTTTACATTGACAAAGTTACCGCATACATTTCGTCAATATTCTTTTAAAGGTAATCATAATGAAGCCACTTTTGCTTTCGTTTTCTCTATATTATATACATATGATTTTTTCCCTAATCGAAAATATACACAAAAACGGTTAAACTAGGTTTATTGGCAAAATCGCTCAATGCTTCGTTTATTTTGTTGACATGCAAAGAAAAAGCTGATTTGTTTTTTGTTTTTCTTCTTTTGAGAAAAATTATTGAAAACTTAATCTAACAAAGTAAATTATATTCTTTAATATAAATGCACCAAGGCTGTCTTCATTGGCTGTTGATACATCTTGTTCGATTATCTTTAACTCTAACGGCATGAGAGACCATTTACAGTAAATTTCTCAAGCGTATATTTCGCGTAGACCCTTTTCATGCCCTCTGATTACACGCTTTACCACATAATTCTCATTTAGCAGGAGGAAAGTGATACAAGCTGACAAAATCAACAATATCTCTGGTTCTCGATGGATTTTCTTGATATTTTCAGCGATGATGGACAATACTATGAGCTTTAGAAAAATATAATTTTTGAGTAGCTGATATGCCAAACTTCTGAGTAAATCAGCGCTCTTTCCATGCGCAATATTTATTGGGACACCCTGTATTTAGTGCGCACAAATCACATGAACCAGAGCTCAATGCGCATATAAAAAGAAAGTCTTACACTGCTACATAATAAAATAAAAATGCATGCATGGCAAAGAAAACAAACAATAAGAAACTAAAAAAAAAAAAAGAAGCAAACGTTTTGTTAAAACAAGGAGTAACAATTTGTACACAATTCCATGACATACTGATTACCAATGCAGGCTCATTCCAGTGAAAACTAAACCTTTTTTGATGTCAAGCAAAAAATCAGCTTTTTTATTCGACCATGAGCAGTTTTTTCAGTCATACATTTGTTACTCGGTACGTGAGAAGTATTTCCCAAAGTTTTTCTATCCGTGCATGAATGAGCACAAATTTTGACTCAAAAATGTCACAAACGTTACCAAACGTTACCAAACAAAACAATGCATTAAAAGAAAGCCTGACGATAGAATTTCCTAAAACTTAATGAAATTTAATCGCAAATATGTCACCCGTCATCTGTAGAAAGTGCAATACAAAATTCGCTAACTTGTCAGAGAAATTTAACTTTTAAGTTATTTAGAGCAAAATTCCATATTCGTGCGAGGTCACAAACGTTACCGAACGTTACATGGACTTTATTCAGGATTTTAGCGATTAACTTTATTTTCAAACACCTACATATATTGGTCCCACCAGTGGACACTATTATCAACAATAAACTCGTAGATAGAATATCTACGCTAGGAGATAAAGCCATTTAAAAGTGAAATTATCCACTTTTTTGGTCATAAACGTTACTTTGGAAACACCCTGCAGATTTTTAAGTACAGGAGTGATATGACAAGATGTTCTTTTCAACGTCACGAGGCAAGCTTCAGGAATTTACATGCGCTTTTACAATATATAGACAGTTTTGTCGAAAAGATAACCACAACCACCTGATAATGTTACTAACAAAAGAACTCGGTTCCTGTACATAGTTCGTTGCTACGGTGAACCAGTTAAGTTATAATAAATGTCATCCTTACGACAATGACAAGAACCATCACAAATTTCAATGAATGTCAATAACTTGTTAACCGCACTTTGCTGATTAATGATTTTCTTCACTTTGTTGTGACGTTACGAAATTGCAATAAGACGTGACTTTCCCTGAAGGCTTTTCCTTTTCAAGACATTAAATGTAATTCAGGTTCACCAACAACATGTTTAAAGAATAACGGACTTTTGCTCATCTCAGAATGGACATTGAAGGAAATTCCAATTACGGAACCCAAATGCAAAGCAGAAATTTAGTATGAAAATAGGAAATATGTGACTCTTTGACCCGTTGAATAACGACAAATTTGAACACTCAAGAGACTTAACCATAATAAGCAAATGAGAGGTTTTCGGGTTCATCATGTAAAATATATAAACATCTAGCTGAAGTTTAATATGTATGGTTGAGGGGTTGACTCTAAATGTGGACACAATTCTGACAATCCACTTTCAACTGTGGACACACACACACCCACACCCCATCGAGGTCAGTCCTGTATTTGTTGTTAGGTGAAAGATGATAGAAATCACGTGAAAGTGTAGTAGAGCATGTCTCTCTTCGGAGGTAAAGGGTGTGTCCCCTTTTAGATAGTACAATGTGAGAGTGTATACCCCAGACATTTTACATTTTCACGTCTTTGATTGGATAGGTAAATGATGACCACATTTTGGTGTCCCCATTAATTGTAGGCGATTACGGGCAAGGGTGTGTGTTTCAAAATTATAACTTCAATAAAATAAAGACGTGTTAACGTCTTTATTCTGTTGAAGTTAAAAGTGTTTTAGAATCCCCTGTTTTGACAATTACATAAAACATCTTTATTGGGTTAATATGTTGTGTTTTCGTGCTACGCGCGAAAAATAAAATCCAGGGTCCATATGGACCCCTTATGCACTTAAGTGTTATTTTAAAAAAATAGTGAACCTATTAAAGATCCACATTTATCCTTAAATGATATATCTTGAAGCATAACTCCTACACATGCTTCGATTCATGTTGCGGGCAAGGGTGTGTGTTTCGTTTGTAAACAAACTATAGTGTCGATTTATGTTCTCATGAGCGCATGCATTATCATGATATTTAATATTCACATAATCACGACATTGTTATATTATTGGTGCATGAAGAACACCAATTATTAATATAAAAGTACTTTAAAATTGTTTGGAAATGATTTAAGCCTTTTTAAGAATATTTAAGGTAATAGGCGCCCATATTCATTCTAAGTATCTGCATGAAACTCCATACGTGTTTATCTAAAACACACTAAAGTACTTAATAAAAACCTTGAAGTTAACCAATGTTGTTTTGTTTGGTTTTGCTTTTAAAAATGATATCACTGCGCACTGTTTGTAAATACCTTCTGAAATTATTTTGAACTTTTTTGGTATAAATAGATTTTAAAGTACTATTTACAATTTTATGAAAAACATATTTAAAAGTTTCTCGTACCAGGGACGCGCAATTTTAAAAACTACACAAATCGGCAAAAATATACGAAAACCTGTGTCATGAAAAACTTAAGGACCTTTGAAAACATTTATCTCCATATAAATTTAGAACTGCATATACAATAAGTTTTAGCAAGTTTCATGCAAACGGATATAACATTTCCGAAAGCACAGTTCTGAAGAACCCATTTTGCGTAAAAAGTTGAAAATGATGAAAAACATTCAATTTTCCTAATTTTATATGAAATTATGAAAATTACCCGGGGGAAAAATAATTACTTTACAGAACTTTTAAGCCTAAAATATTAGCATCATTAACAAAATGAAAACATTACACCAAACATAAATGGAATTTGCAAGTTTCTGCCGTTTTATTTAAATTGCTACTCGAGAACTATAATACTAAAGAAATGGGAAACACACATTTGTACAGGAGAAAACATTATTTTGAGCAAATTTTGTGAGACTTACTTGGACTGAAATTGCCATTAAATTTGAACGGAAGCTCCGATTGAAGTCAAATAAAAAGCATCTAAAAGCTGAATTTGTGTTTACTCAGAAATTGTTAAAAAGCAAAAATAATTACATTTTGTGAATACATGTTAAACATGCTTGCTTTATAATAATGGCCACGTAACTGGTGGCTAGAATCAGTTTCTTCTTGAAACCTCAACATGAACTAAAAGAAAGAATAGAAAACATATAGCACTAATGAAAATATCCCAGCCAGTACTCAGCTCACTGGAAATTCGTTTACTTGATTTTTATTCATGAAAAAACAAGAAAGGTCGTTTTGAGATTCGATGGGTTAATCGACAGCGCATCAAAACTGGCAGTTCTGAACGCGCGGTCAACCACCGTTTGAGTTTGGAAGTGATCTCTTACCAATTTAGAAAAAAATATTCGCACATCTTTAAAACAAATAAAATGCAGGTCGGTTTAATTTAGACAACCAACAATTTGAAAAAAAAAATCAACTATTTCAAAAAATGCTCATATCTCCCCCAATTTTAGCTCAAATCTAGATATATTACAAAATTAATGATACTCTAGGGTATTTAGTCATTAAGCTATTTAAACAGCCCTTTAAGAAAACGATCAAATTTCATATGTAAAATTAACTCTGGATTCAGCAATCTTCGGATCCCATCGCTCAACTGGTAATTAATGCATAATGAGGTGTCATTTTCTAGAAAGAAATCATCATGCCTGTTTTATTTACCACAGTACTTTTCTTAGTGTTCTTTTATTAATAAATTGCAAGAAATCATAGCCTGTTAGTTTTGAAGAATTTGACCTTAATGTTCAAATATTATTATAATCACCAAGAAATAGTTTACGAGGAAATTAACCTTAATTAATAAAGCAAGATATAAACTGGCGGCATTGTAAACTTTATTTTTGACAAATTTTCATAGAAGGGAAAAACAATCAATTTTTGACTGAAGTGTGGTGTGGTACCATCAACTGTTGTTTTTCACATACAAATACACTTGATGTTGATATTCATATTACCTGAGACATCCATTCAAATGTTGTAATTTATACCAGTAACAAGTTTACTTTACAAGTGGCAAATGCCTTGTTGGACTATTAGATACACTTTCAATTTCTGCAATTTTCATAAATTTTGGGTATACAGATGAATATTCCATGTACAATGTCATTAGATATTGTACCGTTTCCGGTGTATCTGAACCTTTCAGGTAACTCACAGAAATGTAGAAAAGATATCAATACGATTGTTTCACCATGTGTAGATGGCTTTCTTAGCTATATTTGTGCCAATTTACAAGTAGCTACATTTAATAGAGCAAAAGGTACGATACAACAAGAAGAAGTTTTTAGAATGACCCTCGTATTTCCAGCGGAAAGGCTAAATTAACGACTTCAGCTTTGTTTGTTTTGTTTTTAGAGTCACGATTATCAAATTGAAATTTGCAATGGCCCAAAGCAAGATGACTAAGAATGAAAACAATCCTCAGGTGTATCTAACACAGGAAATATCAAAAGTATACAATAAATACCATTATAATCAACTGTGAACTTAAACTTGAAAATGTCCAGGGATATTATTTGTCTTTATAAGACACGTCAGAAAATAACAAACAACAACAGATTTAAAGGAAACCACCTACCCATGATTGATTTGATGCCATCCGCATTGCTCAACTTTTTCTACTACCACAGGATATTTTTCTTTATCATTTAATTCAATTTTTGAAACTATACATCTAACCTTAAAATTTGACACCATCTTTTCTTTAGAAAGTTAATACAAATGCCCTGGCTCAAACTGGTCTGCAACACTCTATTATATTGAACCCCATATAGAACCGTTTCGTGATCAAGCATTAATTCGTGGTTACCTTTAACTTCAATCAAGTTAATCATGTTAATGGTCATAACCACTGACATTGGCATTCCGTTAATTCGCATCATACCATGGTCATCAAACTGTTGAAAAAATGCATACCCAACAATAAGGATGTCGTTGATTAGAGATTCAATGTAAATTGTGTCAAATTTGAGACTATAAAGTCAATCTAAACGAATTTTGATCGGTAACCCTATAGACCTTTTCAAAATCCATTCGGAAATCTCCGGAACGTCGATCACATGGCCGTTTTATCAACCAATCACGTATGAGCTCATTAGCATATATGATTTTGTAAACAAACTTGTCCGAAAATTGTGTCGCATTTTCAGTGCAATAAAAGTGAAAAATAATTATATTCAGACACGTACATGGTTAGAGGCATCAATTCTGAACAACTTTTGGCCGGGGGCACCATATGCTCACTCACAGAAAGTGTGAAATTTGCATTTGAAATCGTCTGATTAAGCTTAAAATTGCCAGTCACTTGGAGCGCACCACACTGAAACTTCAGTAAAAGTAACTCTGTAGCGCTGGCGCTAATTCCAAGTTCGAATTCGTACGCAATCAGTTAACGAGAACACGAACTTTACACTCTGACTATATTGTTGAAGAGTCACTGTTTCAGTCGGCAATTGCCGGAAAGTGTAAAATCAGGTTCGGAAATTCTCAGAAAGTTGTTTTTTGAAAAGGTCTATGTTAATATCTGTTAAAAGTTTACCTATACGTGTGAAAATGTTACATTTCAAGGGTGAGTTACCATGTTAGCCTAATTTTATAATCTCTTCACCTAAAGTTATGCTACATTTGAGGACGATATCAGCGCAAAAAAGAATAAGGTAAATCGTGTATGTGCATTTTATAAGAACTTGACACATACATTACTATACCTTGAAACTAAATTTGTGTCACGCAAGAACTATATACCGTAGTGTTTTGTTCTCCATGCCAACCAGATTCTAGCCATTAATAGTAACGTGATCATTCAATCGGGTTACATATTACTAGTCAAAGCTCAAAGGTTCTCACGGAATGTGGCGCCGTCCTCGTCAAAATGACCGACAAGGATGGAAAAACGATTACATCTCCATCACTTATATTTTTTTAAAACTTTTGATGGGTAAAAAGAAAATGCTACCATGATGCTTACCCCACCGCAATCGACCATATAATTAACAGACTGTGTTAGGTTATAAAATATAGCTAGGTTTACATAAGAAACATAGAAAGTTAGTTTTGGTGGTACTTCTAATATGTGAACGTAGATGGTGTCTTAGAGAATAAAATTAACTACTAACAATCGCATAGCTCATGCGTTTGTAAAAGGCATATTTTCTTACCTACGATAAGTTCCATCGAAAAAGGCACATCAGGATTATATATAAAAACCACAATAAAATTGCGGGTTTTGAATTGTCCTAATTGTCAGCATCAATCCTATTAGTTAAAACAATAATAACGGTAATGGCAGCGTATTGTGTTATTCAAATAATCATGATATTGGTAGCGTGATGTGTTTTGGTTTATGAAGTTATAAGCAATATGGGGAAACGTCCATATACAATAATATTGATATTCAAGGTGTAGTTCTTCGACTCTCGACCATAAATATATTAAGAGGATTGATTTTGAAGTTTGAATCCATTCTAAAAGTGAATTCAGCGTCCTTGAGCATGGCATGTTCTTTTAGACCCAGGGCAGGTTTACGTATTTACTATATCACTGAAAAAAGGTAATAGACTCGTCGTTCAGACTAAAAATCTCATAACAGTATAATATAGTGGATAATCCGGTCCAATTGAAACGAAAGAAAGGTGGCCACTCAAACCTGATTGATTTTGGTTCATGATTGGTATTTACCTTAACCTTTGATTTTGCCTCTACCTTGTATTTTGCAAATTCCTTGGGACAACCTGAAAATTTGCTTTAAAAATCGTCAAAAGTGTTATATAAATTAAAATAGTTCTAGATGACTTTTTACCTGGCTAAAAATGGTTGCATATTATGTCATTGTTCTTTTATGTTGATTGTTCATATAGATTGTTTGCTACCGCTACCTCAAGGCTATGTTTGACCCATTTATCCAGAAAATTCATTGAAATGCGTCACCTTTGCTCCTTTAATCCAATATTGCAATACGATAAGATTAGGTTCAGCATGACCAGCATCTACACGTTACAAACTATTGCACTTGTAACAGGAAAATTATTCTAACTTCAAAACTATCACGGAGTCACGTTAATAAAGAAACAAGGAGGAATTATGTAAAAGCAATAAAATATAACTATTGGTTTAATACCTCTTCTTTATTTTCCTGGTGAATTTCTGGAGCAAGAATCGGATGTTTCCGTAGACTCATCACCGCAGTGCTTCATTTAGCATGTAATGTATTTCGCATATCCAATAACAGAGCAAATATTGCGATAGCAGGGACAACCTAGTTGTACCAGGGTGTGATGAGAAATATTTGAGACCAGACGGAATTTAGTTAAAAATATACATAGAATTAAATGATGTGAGGTGGCGACGATACCAGAAAAAGAAACATAGAAATCTTAATAGATGCAATCCAATTTAAAATATAAAATTAGACACTTCAGACTGGTTTAAACATAATTGGAATTGATCACGGAATGTTTTTGCAATATTATACCCTAATGTTCTAATACTCTCTCACCTTATAATGTTCAAATGAGTAACTGACATTTTCTATCAACTTTCCAAGTGTCATTTGAAAACAAGAATTAATACTAAAATGCAAACTAAAGGAAAAGGCGATAAACTTATGGATTTCAGGATGACTATGTGTGTTTCCCCCGAGGACGACAGATGACCAGTGTGCGACATAAAAGTCACTGTCATGATAATTAAAATGAATTCAACAGACCTGGGATCGGATAGTTGGAACTCATCCAATTTGTTCATATGAGTCTGAAGATAATGACCTTCAACAAACTGTATCTGAAAGTGGACAAAAAAACGTGCCAAACTTCTTTGGATGCATCAATACAAATTTGATGATTTTTACATGCCAGTGACCGAATGAAGCAATAGCGCAAAAAAGGCGCAAACTATTTTTTGTCAAATATTGATCACAAAATATTTTGCACATTTTGACCGAAAATGCTTGTTTGTTCGTAATCGAGAACTCAAAATGCTTTCAAAAGTAGGACATTCATTCTAAACCTTGGTGTAGTCCCATTTATGCAAATCAGTATACAATTTGTTTTTAAAGTCCTAAATAGCATAATACATGTTTGCATTCAAAGTGCATGGATTCAAAACAACAGTGTATCCCACGTCAAACCATGTACATTTAAAAACGGAGGGCGTCCCTGAAACAACAAAATGTTTCTACTTTCTAAAAGTATTTAATTTTCAAAAGTAAGGCTTCTTTATTTCCACGAAGAAACCTTTAAGAGATTATATTTTTGAATATATAATCACCATGACTTACTTGACTTATGCCTGTTAACTCCTGGAGGAACATAGGCCACAGACAACATCCTTCCACTCGCTTCTGTTTTGGGCAAGTCTGATTATGGAGTGCCAGTTATGTCCCATCTTCTTCACCTCCTCTTCCCATGTCCTCCGTCAGGTGTTTATTGGCCTCCCCTTCTTTCTTTTCCCTTGCGTGTTCCATTGTAGTGCCTTTCTAGTGATGCTTCCTGTTACTTTATCTAATCACCATAACAAACACTAATTCATGTTTAAACAGCACGTACAAATCGGGAAACTATATAAAAATGAAAAAATAAGCAGTGATTTACAATTGTTTAAGAGATAAACATTGGTTAAAATCGTCTGATTGGGAATTTTATTTTAATTGTATTTTTAGAGAGAAAAATCACCTCGTTCCTGCCCGGGATCAACCCCACGATCTTCTGCTTCGAAGACTGACGCCCTAACCATTAGCCCACCGTGTCTTGCTGACGATGTCATAGCAAAATTAATATTTATACATGACGCACAATATCGCCACTTGGATATATTGAAATAAA
>JXSR01S007798.1:42578-56806 GCA_000969725.1 Ophiothrix spiculata
AGAGCCTTCCTTGTTTCTGTTACGAAGAGTTGCGTGGTCGTAAGCTTATAAACAATATTTTAAATAGCTTGAGGTGATGGGACCTCGTTGGCATCGGTAAACTACAGACAAAACAGACGGTGATCTTCAACCGAACTATGAGTCTGATGATACTTAATTGCAACAAAATGCCAGTGCCGGTTGCTACATTGTTGCGCCATGATTTATCTCCTGGAATTGGTTGTCAAGGTTGTGCACTGATATCTGAAATGACGATCAGTGCTTTGATCTGCATCATTGAATCTTCTTCAGTATCTCTGCACAATGCGTGCCCATTTAACATTTTGAATGCAGCGTCATGTTCATCAATGTACAATAAGATATTACACGCTGCTGTACAGTAAAGAGTTCATCATAAACTTTAAAGCAAATTTGTTAGACGTCAAAATTGGAGACCTTTACTTTGATGGCTGTAACTTTTGAATGCATTGGTCAATTTCAACAAACTAACTTCTCATGAAAGCTGATTAAATTTGCTATTTATCAAGTATAATTTAAGTTGATAAACATAAACAGATTGCCCGTAAAAAATTCCTCTATTGATTACACTTTATTTTGACTCACATTTCATTTATTTGTTTCATCTCATCATACACAAGAAATACATATATAAGTATCATAATGTACAAAATATTAAAGATATATACAGTGTGTCCCTTAAAAAAGGAAACCAAGATTTGCGCCCTCTGTTCTTGGAAACGGTTGAATGATTTGGAGTACTGTTTTGCTAGATTAATGCACCAGAAAGTCCTCTTTTCAACAATACCAAATATTCCTACGTTGTTAACCTGGTTGAGTAATTACGACCAATTTTATGAATTGTGCATTTTATGCCTTTGTACAACTTTTGATAGAGTGAACTTCTTTGTCTTTTGGTGCCATTTGGTGGAAATTTGAAGACTTTGCTGTTAAGCTTGGATGTAAGTGACTCAATGTTTAACAACCTTAAGTAGTGCCAGAAAGGCCTGAAAATGGAGTAAAATCGTCCAAAACTAGGCTGAGAATAAATAAAACAGGGTAAATTTGAAGGGCCTGAATTCATACATCCATGTGTTAAGGTAGGCCAACAGGAAATCTCTCTTCGATAATAAACGGCAACTTTATCAAGGCTACGTATCTGTTCTCATTCAACAAGTAACAAAGAAAACATTTAAAAGATGAACTGCATCTTGCAATGCTATTAGCTGGTTTAAATAAAGCATGCACAAACAAAAATACGATAGAAGCTGATGAATGGTTTGAAATTCAATTTTGGGATTGGATTTTCCATAGCTCAAATAGGAAGCAAATTAATCATGAAATCTCCTTTAAAAACGTTCCTGTGTTCAGTTGCACTCTCCGAGTTTAAATTTCTAAATCTAAGAACAATCCATCCAAAAAAGAGTCCTAAAGGAGTCCTTCTTTCAGCAGGGCTTAAACTCAAGCACATCATGAGCAAGAAGTTAACGTTACCAAAAAGTGGTACAAGGCATAAAATGCACAATTCATTAAATTGGTCGTAATTACTCAACAAGGTTATATTAGCAACGTACGAATATTTGGTATTGTTGTAAAGAGGACTTTCTGGTGCATTAATCTAGCAAAACAGTACTCTAAATTATTCAACCGTTTCCAAGAACAGAGGGCGCAAATCTCAGTTTCCTTTTTTAAGGGACACACTGTATAGTGTAATTTTGTATAACAATATACATATGAGTAAAATAAAAGACGATCCATACAAGTATAAAAGTATATGAGAGACATGGATGCCTCCAAAAACGCTAGGCGTGTGGGCGGAGGCACCCACATTACAAAATTAGAACAAAATATATTTGGTATAGCTGGAATCATGCTGTTAGTTGCATACATAGAGGTAGACAGAAAACAACACTAAAACAAAACAACAAACACAAAACACATAGTTCATCAGTAAGGGATGAACTAAGGAATTGAAAAGAGATCCAGTTGTTGTCTTGCATGTAGCTGAGTTATTGTGCCTCCAGGCCTCACATTTGTTCAGAAATATGCTTGATAGCATGAGAGATCCTGTATATCTTGACTTGGTGTATCTCAGGCGGCATAGGACACAGTTTACTTGATTTAGGATGAGTGATTTCTAAACGCAAATTTAGGGATTCATTTTATGTGTATTGCAATTCGCAGAGCCACAAACTACGTTTTGAAAATATTACAAAAACTCCTTTGTTTACATTGATCAAATAAATTACAAAAGTAATGTCACAAAATTAAGCATAATTATATTACTCTAAATCCGTTGGGGTTCACACTTGAACCCCACTTCTTGTTGAAAACTTATTTTTGTACAGTTATTCGTATCCTATTAATTACTGATCGAGGTTTTTCTGGTCATGTATTGTTATTTATGACCAAATATGGGAGTTTACGGGTTCATTAATATTCATATGACAGGCTGGTATTGCCGGTGTCTCGTTAATATTGGCAGTGGCAGTGGCCTGTCCGCCACCGCCTGGTGTATCTAGATAGTGTGTGCATTATTTTTCATTTTTCACCTCTAAACCCTGTCTGCATCTTCAGCAGTGTCTATTACAATTTGCTTTGAGCTAAGTAAAACTATTTCTCCAGTAATTTTTGTTATGAAGACTTGAAAATGTGGGACATGCAACCATAGAATGCCGGAGCTACAATAGCTCACCCTTGATGGATGCTCATGATAGAATAAAGATAGAATAAACTAATAAACTAAACTCATGTCCATGGTTGAATTTCTAATTTCATACACAAACGCTACCTTTTAAGTGTATTCTATCATATTAATTAGGTCCCAAAACATAAAAAATGTGTTAAAAACCAAGATAAAAATCCTCTCTGCATGCGAGTTTTACTTCAGAAATAAACTTTAAACTCAATTTTCTCAGAACCATGGTTCAAATCAGCCCGGTGGGTTTTACCAATTTGGATGTAACTTTACAACCGAACATACTATAATCTCAGCTTTCAGATGAGATCAAAAAATCAATTTTAATTTGGGACCTTTAAAGTACCTTTCAACATGGTGAGTCACATAAATTACATGTATTGATGATAAATGCCTAAGTGAAAAGAAGATTATATTAGGAAGATTGAGTATATGGTATTACAGTTAATTATATGTATTATAAAAGATTAATATTAAGTAAAAATAAAAATGGTCCTTTTCTAAGTTTAATTTGGCATAAAGATTATCAATAACTATAAGGCATAAAAAAAAAACAAGTTTGTTTCCCGTGCGCCGCGCGCATTTCGTTTTGGCGTCATTATTTGCGCATTTCACTTTTTTATTTGATATTTTAGAAAACGAAAATCAAAAAAGCCAATTTGATAAAAAGAACGGGGAAAATTGCAAAAATTTTACCAAAGAAGTGTTTTCTTTTCAACAAAAGAAAAAAAGACAACCGGACAGGTTTCTTACTGAAAAAATCATCAACCATGCGAATTTTCCCTCTTGAACAATAGAAAAAAAAGAAAACAAAATAAAATAAAAAAACGCATTTCGCATTTAGTTTTTTTGACCACCGACAGGAAACAAACTTGTTTTTTTTTTATGCCTAATACTGAAATTAATATTTGCCCAACTTTTATTCTGCAGAGATACTTTACAACTGACAGACTTGATAGACTCATTGGATGCAGCTGCCATATCCAGATCCCCATACAAACCCCTGAACAGAACCCACGACAGTCCCGTAGATAGACTCACAAGATCCATCCACAGAGCCACCCCAGAGTTATTCACCCCAGACATGGTCCCCCTGCTGCAAGATGGTAGTGACACCGAGATGGATCTGCAAGAGTCCAAAATTTTAGAAGATGTTTTCTTTGTCCTCTGACAAGGTATCGTAATATAAGGATTTAAAAAAATGTTAATGTTTTTTTACGTCACCTCTGAATTTGATGATCTTCCTTCAACATGATGACAGTAGTAATATTGGATGTAGAATTCGTAGCATTCTTGATAAGAGCCAATTAATAAAATGCACTGCTGAATTGTGAACATGAAAAATTGGTATTTGCACACAGAATATGCTTAGAAAGTGTGCAGTTTGAATGTAAGCTTAATATTGATCATCACTGTGTGAAGATGTATTTATCCTATAATAATACTTTGGAACTTCAGACATCAAAAACTCCCAAGTCCTCAATGTGGGCCTTGTTGAGCTCAAAAAATTTTGTGACAAGCCGATATCAGGTGGATTTATATTTGCACACAGAATATGCTCAGAAAGTTTGCAGTTTGAATGTATGCTTAATATCAACACCGTGTGAAGATGTATTTATCCTGTAATACTACTATGGAACTTCGGACATCAAAAACTCCCAAGTGCTTAATGTCAGCCTTGTTGAGCTCGAAAAATTTTGTGACAAGCCGATATCAGGTGGATTTAGTTAATCTTTTCTCGCGACAAATCATTGTGGCAACATCATAAATATGCACCGTTTTAAAATTGCAAATATATAGTCGTCTACTGCAGATACCAATAATGAGAGTTACTCTGAAACGACTTCAACTTTCATCAGCAGAATATCTTTTAAATATCTAGGAGTCACGAGTTATTCCTTGATGAGGCCAAATAAAAAAATTGTTATGTTGCCCTCAGCGACCGAACCTATTCAAAAATTTAAAAAAATATATATTAGGGTCGGGAAAGACACAATTTTGCTCAGATTGGGTGTTTTTTGAGAAAATCTTTTGAAAATAGTGGAAAATGCACCCAAATTTGGTACTTTGGGTGCTTTAAAAAAAATATTTTCCGACCGACAGACTCAATTTTTCAGAAATCCCACTTGAGGGCAACACAACAATTTTTTTTTTGGCCTGATAAGGATGACAGACTTCGGTTGAAGATGTATTTGTGCAAGTTTATCTGATGATATCATGTAGTAATTGGAATTCTTGCGTTTGATTGGTCAGTCATGAGTACTGTAAAAGTCAAAATTTTCGCTAGGTTTTTATTTTCCCAAATTTCGCGATTTGAATTTCGCGATTAGACATCAAATCGCGAAAATAAAAACTGGCAAAAAGAATCTATTGTACTGGGTTTCTATTGTAAAGACACCAGTGCCGCTAAATTAAATTCTCGCCAATTTGACTAAGTCTGCAAAATATCTTCCTGCGAAAATATTGACTTTTACAGTACCCTATTCCTAAGCTAAGCTAATTTTGGAGTGACACTTCTGGAAGAATCCCATTCATTGTTCTCTTGGTAGCCAAATTATATACATGTGGTATCAACTCTTTGTTGGATCTGTTTCAATGGAGATGATACTAATTACTATACTAACGAAAGCAGACTTGCGCACAGAGATCTAAAAATAACTTGCATTGGACTTTGTGCGTGGTGGTGAAAACAATCAATACTTCAGCCAGGCATCCCTTAATTTTCTTTTCTTTCTTTTTTTTTTTTTTTTTTTTTTTTTTTTGCAAGAAGGAAATATGTGAAAATGATAATCTGTTTGTCATCTTCTTGTGGTTTGAATACCCACCCCGCATCTCACAGGATTTTGGAATCGAAATATTTTGAAAATTGGCTAGGAAAAAAATCAAAATTTGTGAGAGCCGGCATTTTCTCCATAGAGTTGAATGGGAAGTTGGCAATTGTTTTCACTGCGCTAATCTAACAAAGGTCCTGGATGTAACCAAACGCCCAGATGTCTGCTTCTGCCTATTCCTATTCATAGATGCCAGAAATATTCCACTTGTGTTGTGGCATTATGCTTGTTTAGTTTTTGCAGTTGGAACTAGGCCAAAAAAAATAAATTGTTTGTTTGCCCTCCAGTGGATAAATTAAAATTTTGGGTCGGTCGGTCGGTTGATCTTTTATTTTTTTTTTTTACTCTTCACATATATAAAAGAATGATGTCATTCCATGGATTTTATCGTGAATACCAAGCAATGCAGGGCTTAATTAAAGATTGTGGGTCATTATTTAGAGGAAATATGCATTTTATACTACTAAATGTGACTTTACGTTTTCCATTGAAAATATTGAGTTTTCATATTTTACATGTTAGAAGAAAAAAAACCTAAAATACCCGACCCAAATTTTTGGCATTTTAGGGTCGGTCGTGGAGGGCAAACAAACATATTTTTTTAGGCCTTATTATAGCTATATTTGCCTATGGATAATGTTCTGATGGAGCACAATTTAACAGAAGGAAGCACTGTACCATTTTATCTGCCCGCTAGTATTTCTCAAATTTGTGCCATGTTAATATTTTTGCCACCATCATTGTTACGATCATCATCACCATTATTATCGATCATGTTTGTTTAACTCATTCATAAGTTTATTGGACCAAGTATATTTTAGGTTCCATCAAAAACTTAACCCAGGACCCGACCCTGACTCACTAACCGTGACCTAAAGTATACTTTGTCCATGTTTATTGTTTAGTTATTGCAAAACATATTTGTTATCTTGTTTATTGTATTTTGTTTAAATTAAATCAATAAAAAAACTATATAGATCGGTGCACATACAATTAATATTCATAGACTTAGGAAGCAGCTGAGAAATATGTTATATACATCTCTGAAAACGGATTTCTGGAGTAAAAAATACTGTATGCATAATTTAAATTAGGCAAAAAAAGGGTGTGTCTCAAAACTGATGCGCGCATTTGTAAAATTGAGACGGAGTGATTTCAAGATTTTTTTAAAAATATTTTTTATAAGTAGTAGTTGACATTAAAACTGGAAATAACCCGTGTATAAAAATAGGTGATCTATTTACTGGCTTAGGTATAGTCAATGATGCTGATGGTGCAGAATTCGACGCATTGCATGCGATTTTGTACAGACAAAATCTGTTTAAAAAAAATGCATTTTGCATTACTTTTCAAATCACTCATCAGCTTTGAAACATACCTTTTTTTTGGGGGGGGGGGGCATTACAGGTAAAAGCTTTGTCATATTCACCATCCCTATAATTAGCATATTTCCAAAAGAGGAACCAGACAAGAATTTGGTCATGTGAGTCATTTTGACTAAGGCCAAAAAAAAAAGAGTGATTTTTTTTTTTTTCAAATGTAAGTCAAATGTTACACCTAATTATGGTCTCTATAAAGATGCAAATAAGTCTACTGTACCGAAACATCTCTTTATACAAGTTTAAAAACAATATTAAAATGGACACAAAATGAAAACAACAACTTATTTTTTTTTTCAAAATATCAAAATTCTCCAAGAAAAAAAAACTTTTTTGGAAATCTGAAAATTAGGCGCAGTATACTTTTGTACAGTTAAAACTTTTTTCCAGTTTTGAAAAATAGGGGCGGGCGGTCGAGGACAACCAAACAACTTTTTTTTTTGGCCTAATTTATGTATAAAATCAGTACGATGCATGGCGCTCCGAAAATCTTGGCCTTATTCTGAGTACCGGTCGGATCCCTTAGCGGCATAAATATACCAGTAATAGGAATAGTCTATTGCAGTGTTTCCGCTAAGGTTTTTGAGCTTGCGCCAATTCAAGCAAGTTTGACAAAGTTTAAGAGGTGCTTGCACCAAATTCATGAACTGTGGCTGAAAATTGGCTCAATAAAGATAGAAAAATATCTGTCTCACCCATTTTCAGAAACCCGTTGCGCCAATTTTCACCGCTCCTGCGCCAATGGCGCGCCAATGGCGCGCCAAACGGCCATACGGAAACACTGGTCTATTGGTATATTGTAAGACTTCAATAATTTGAACAGATCAGGCCAAATAAAAAATAATTATTAATGTCTCTGCCCAAATTGATCATGTGACTATGCAGGGTACCAGTCACATTCATTAACAAAAGGGCCCTCCACTGTGAATGTTTATTTACATATATTCCAAAGAATTGTGACATTGAGTTTAGTGTCCACTTTCTGCCAATTAGCCTGCTCAAAACCTGAGGGACCCACAATTTTATCACCAATTCAACAAAATAAAATTTAATTCATTGCAGCTGCTAGCTGGACCCCAGTCAAGCAAATAATTACCCAAACTATATTGATGCAGTTCAAGTTTACATTCAACTGTTAAGGTGTCCATTAAATGACAAATCAGTAGCATAATGTGGGAAAATCACTGCATAATATTCACTAAAATTGTGCTCCTCAGGAGTTATAACATAAAGTTAAGCCTTAAGGCCTAGATACACTTCGTCATTTTTGTTGTCATTTTCATTCAGAATTTTTCCCATGGTGTTACATTTTTACCACTATGTTAAATTTTCATTCTGAATGAACATTTTCAATTTGATTTCTTCTCATGATGTACAATTTTTGTCTTGGAGTAAAATGTTCTACCATTCACCAATATCTTCATGATGTTGCAATATTTTTCGCATCACGGCACATTTTGCAATGATTACTCATCTGTATTATTTTGATAATTCATAGTACACTACTTTCTTTGGTAATCGTTGTTTAATACCATAATTACGTCGGGTCTTTAATCTGAAATCTGTCCTTGACAGGTACTGTGGATTTTATTCTGAAGAAAAGATTTGCTCACTGCTCCAATGAGAAACATTTTCATTTAAAATGTTTGCCACTATCGTAATTTTTTATCATTCTAATTGGGAGTTTTAGCGGATTATTCCAAACGATAATGTTGTCTGGGAACTCGAGGTCAATATGCATTCAGTCTGGATTTTACAATTGGTAAAAATCTGGCGCTTAGGCCTAAAAAAAAATTGTTTGATTGGCGTAACCCGACCTACCCTAATTTTACCACCGACCCTAGATATTTTTATATTTTTGAGCATGGTAAAAAACCTCCAAATCCCAAATTTGATGGGAATCGATTCATGGGAGCCCAAGATATGGCTTGCAGGACATTCAAAATGACAAATAAAAGATGTGTTACAGAAAAAGTGCAGATGTTTTTGTATATGTGCCATAAATTTTGTGTTCTTGTATGTGAAACATAGACTTAGAAAATAAAAAAAAAAAAAAAAAAAAAAATCACACCTACCTACCCTATTTTTTTTTCTATGTTACGCCAATCAAACAATTAATTTTTTTTTGGCCTTATCTCTTTATCCCATGTTTTTAAATCACACAAGAAATGCCATACAACAACTGTATTTGAATATTGTATTCAAATAACCCAGAGTGCAAAATTAATACAAGCATGTATTCAGATGAAAAAAAGACTGCAAAGTCCATGTTTAAAGTAATAGAGGGTATGTTCAATGACCTTTATTCATTTAAGTTTGTATCATAGATTTACAGGGGAGATACAAGGCCGCCATTTTTATTTGGGGGTATTCGGGTTTTTGCCGATAGCTTGCTGATGATGCATCGCACCTTGCCATAATGCGCGAATATTGAAACACGCACACACACTTTGCATGCAGGTTGGTGTATCATTTACGTAAAGTATTATTTGCGCAGGTTGTTTCTACGTGTAACCGGACCAAGTCTTGGCACTCGCAGTTGATTATTGCGGGAACCGAGTGGACCCGAATACCCCCAATTTGAGCTCCATGGCTGGCGACGCCATTACACGGGCTGGTATACAAAGCCTGGTATCTCCCCTTTAAATCTATGGTTTGTATTCATGATGCATCATTAAGCACCTCGTTTAGTCAATATTTAACTTGAATAGATTACTACGGTACTATTAAGTTTTACTTTCGTTCACAAAGTCAATATTATATAGAACTTTATTAGTAAAATTGAAATAGATACATTTTCAGAGTCATTCTTTTAAGCAGCACGTAGTTTGCGGGATCCTCACGATTCCTTCATTCAGCATGAGTATGAATCCCTCCTAGTCACATGACCACCCAGTAGGGCAGTTATGCATGTGACAGCATATCATCATGTGATTATATGATCATGACAGAGTCCAATATCAGTATACACACTGCAACTTTATTAGCGTAAAAAATAATGGGTTTCCCTTTGGTAATCACAAAAGCCACTGTACGATCACCGGATTATGCATATAAATCCCTTTTTTTTTCTGGCATAGATCATATAAAAAATTTGACCATGAAATGTTTTCAAAATTTTTCTTGTGAGTGCAAGAAAGTCATATCTGCAATGGCTGCCAAATGTTATATTTATTTTTACAAATTATCACTAGAGTTCCAAAAAATTGTTCAAAATTTCTCTCCCATTGTGTCAGTGGCTCTTGAAATGGTACATCAGTTGATACCATCACCTGACGAATCATTTCAAGAACCACTGACCCAAGACTGGAGATTATACAGTGTGAAATCCAAATTTAAAAAAATGGCAAATCCAAATATTAAAAAATGGCAGCTATTGCAGATACAACTTTCTTGCACTCACATGGCAATTTTTCCCCTCTTTTTGCACTCAATTTGTGTAGCAGAAAAAATAAATGCATTGCAAAATTGCAATGTGTATGAACTGTCCACATAAATATTTTCACGTGCGATTCAAATAAATCGCGAAATGGTTTAAAAATAACCAAATCATTACTAGTCTCTTACACAATAGAAGACCACCAGTATACAATGTTGTTGAATACAAGGGATATGCTATGGATCTTGTAACAGAGTTTGATTGCTTGTTGCATACTTCAAGGTTTATAGAGTATATAGGAAGATTGAGAATCCTTCAACACAGGATTTGGTCATACCATAACGCCATGGTTTAACCATATAATATCATTGTAGGTCATAATGTGCATCAGCTACTTATATTTTGTCATGACACAATTTCATATTCTGCTGTACATGCACATTCTGCAATTTGTGACAGTAATAATTCGTTTTAAAATGATCCAAAAACGATGTGTTAAATTTGGATGAATTGAAACCAGATGAAAACTTGCCATTTTTTAAAATTCTATTTATGAAGATGTTTACTAACAAAACATCTGACATTGCCTGCAAAATATCATTTCATCTCGACTTGTATTCTATTTTTGAAATATTTTCTATATGACTAAAAGTATAATATTGAAGTACAGTAATTAATTTATGGTTCATGGGAAATTGTGTGCTGTGAAATATTTTATATTCAAACTGCATCTTGATTGGGGTACATTACTTGTGGGATTTTTCTGAATTAAGTAAGATATTTGAGTTTATTTATTGGTACTATATAGTGCACTTAAACAACTTTATATTATACATTTGTATTAGTTTTTTAATATATTATCTTTTGATTATTGAATATTTGAATTGAATATACACTTATTATGTACTTAAATATTGAATAAATCTGATGATGTTTAGAGGAATTGAAATGAATGTGTTATTCAGTTTTCATTTGATTAGACCCATAGCCAAGTTATTTGCTCTTCCTTGGACCTTACCAGCTTTGCAAAAGTCTTAATTTTAATACCCTGGTCACAATAACCTTGCGGCGAGGTTACGATGTGTTTACGGTGTCATACCAGGTAGATTTCAGCGGACACCAATCGCGACAACGGCCGGTGTCCGGACGGTGTCTGTAAGTCGTAGAGACGCCGGAAGCATGCCGCAAGAATTTAATTCTGAGTAAAACATTGTTGCGGCTTCCTCCGGCTTACCAGACACTGGTCGGCGACTGTTGGTTATGTGACCAGGGTGTAAATGTAATCCATTTTGTATAATAACAAATGAGTACCTGCAGTTCATCATATCTGGTGCTAAATGCTGATGTGAAAGCACAGCACTATCTGTCCCATTTGGCTTTCATATCCGCCTTCTGTGGACCATTTAAGGCCTTGTATCCATGGCTGATCCCCTGTGGCATGTACCGTGTTCCATTGCCCCCAATTGTCATGCGCCAAACATACTTGGAGTATCTTTCATACACAAGGCCACAACGCAAAACAAAGGTTTGTCTGCCATGTAGCAGTGACAATTAGGGACAATGGAGCAAGGGCATAAGCCACAGGGGAACAGCCTATGGATACAAGGCTGAAAGGAGTAACACATGAATTTTTGCATTTAAATTGACCTATCCTTAACCAAACAACTTGGTCTATGGCTACAGGAGACTTTTCATGCTACACAAGTATGTTTACATTCCTGTTATTAGGGATGTCAATTAGTGTAGAAAAATCCGTGCTGGATTGAAATTTTTGTTCAAGTACCTAAACTTTAGACTCCTCAATGACGGGTTCAATAATGTTTAAAATAATTAAAAATATACCTATTGAAAAAATCGAGGTTTTTTTTAAATATTGGGGGGGTTCTTTTTAGTTTTCAATCATAAAACAAGTATATTATAGTTGATTGAATGTTCGTATGTTTTCATAAATGAGCAGCTCCGTGTGAAAATGGACCAGAGGTTGCCGTGCAAACTCAAATTAAGCCCTGTTCTGCGGTATAGCGCGTTGTACAAAAATGGAATTTCGCGAAGTGATTTACTCCCTTTTAGGCAAAATGTAAACTATTATTTTATAGGAGATTGATCCATTGTTCCATTTATGAAGGAGACTTTTTAAAAACCACCTCTTGTACTTCACAGCAATCGTTTGAAACCCCTGACCACTGCTCCGGTCGGAGATCTCCCAATACTTTTGCAATTCTTGGATGACACAAGACGTCTCCGAAAAAGTTTCCTGCATCATTGCACCCGGTAGATATTCGTGATCAAAATGGTACATTTTTTAACTTCCAACAACGTATGAATCACTTCGCGAAATCGCGAAATGTCCTCCGAACCCCGGTCCAAACCCCACACTCCGACGTGTTTTATAAATCCCCGCCATCAATGGGAATACTCCTTGGAGATGCATACCCGGCGTCTCCCGGCACAAAGCTGGCTGGACATTGCATAACACGACGACTCTTTCTTACGTCTTTTTGGATGGTAAATGTTAAAATAATTGTGAATTTGGTTCAATATCATACTGTTACTCACTTACACCACTCTTTCATGTCATTTATCTGGTAAAAATCATTCCAATATTGTAGATATAAACACTTTTAAAGATTATGGGAGTAAGTATACTCATTGTAATTGCCATTGTTTCGCGTACCTATACTGGTTTAACCAGGAAAGTTGGGATTTCCTGGTTTAACGTAAGTGGCTGTGCTGAGTTTGTTTATTCATCCTACTCCCGTTGTATATCTGTAACAGCTTGTCAAACGGGTCCATTTGTTGAAATTGTACAAATGACCTCAAATTTGGTCGGATATTTTCAATACGAAGTGAGACATGGGATTTTTTTGGACGCTTAGCTACTGCCAGGCACTTGTAGAAGAAAAATATACAAAACAAATAGGTTTCTTAGTTTGTTTGTCATTTTTACACGCCAGTAAATTCCTTATATTTACATTTTCTCTAATTTAACCCTATTTGTAACTCAAAAAGCGCCGATTTTTTCGGACAAAATCTTTAATATCTCCGGAACCGCTTGACCTACAAATGTGATCTTGGTGTCATTTTACTTTGGAAACAGAGTGCAATTCGAATGTGTCATGAAAACAAATTGAATAGGAACTTAAATTTTCTCGTTGATATCCCTACTGTTATGTTCACAGAATACATCCTGCTAAGACTATGGTCACAATACTTTGTACTAAAGGGGCCGCTTCAAAACTCTACCGGCGGATGACCGCACGTAAATGGCGTTTCTGGGCGGTTGCCATTGTTCATAACAATAGCAACTGCCCAGAGCCGCTGAACAATAGCAACCACCCAGAACCAATGAACAATGGCAACCACCCAGAACTGCCATTTCCAGGCGGTCATCCGCCGGTTGAGTTTTGAAGCCGCCCCAAAGTACAAAGTATTGTGACCATAGTCTTAGCATGTTGAGTTTTGAAGTGATTCCTAAAAGTTTTGAACAATGTTTATTCTGTCTAGAAGGATCACAGCTAGCCAGCTAAGCGAGCAACAAGGGCGTCGCTCGTTGCCAGTGGTCCTTCTAGACGGACTAAACTCTGTTCGTACAAAGTTTGTGTGACCATAGTCTAAAACACAACCAGCCTATGCTAAATTTATCAAGTCTTGTTTGCTTTTTCTTGTCAACAAGATCATGAAATATGCATCAGTGCATGACTGAACACTTGTCATTGCTCGCGTGGTAGGCGCGAGCTATTTACTTCTGAGATGTCAATGAGAAAATTTCGGATTTGAATGAAAGCCTGAAAATATTCAACACCGACCGACTTCAGTTGAGTTGTATTGATCTCAGTAGCAATAGGAATAAGTTTTTTAATATATTATCTTTTGATTATTGAATATTTGAATTGAATATACACTTATTATGTACTTAAATATTGAATAAATCTGATGATGTTTAG
>JXSR01S007799.1:16957-35930 GCA_000969725.1 Ophiothrix spiculata
AGTTGTACGATGTCACCACTTGAGATTTCTGGGTTTCTGTGAATTAATGGTCTTTCAGTTATTATTTTACCTGTAGCTATTACTAAATTTATTTTGGTATGTATCGTTGTTTTGTACTTGACTATATACCTGTATGTTTGGTTACTGTCAATAAAAGATTCTGATTCTGATCATCCAGATTTCATGTTAAAATGGAAATCAATGAGAATTTCAAATTATAAGTTCGTGTTTCCTAACTAAAATTAAATCATCGAGTCTATTTTTGTGGATTTATTTTAAACGAAGGTAGCCGTAACATTATTCCTAACTATGAATTTGCGTCTCCACCACAAATTCATACAAAATGTTACTGATACTAATAACACACAAGTTTTACACCTTTGTTTACTTTAATTTGACAGTTCTAAGTAGGTAATCACCTGTTATGACTGAATTCCAGAATCCAGTCAATGAGATATTGATTTCTTATTGATTTATTGACATAGCATGTGACATACATGAATTGAATTTTGGAGCCAAAGGTCATTCTAGGTCTGACCCAGACAGGAAGCAGTATGGAAGACTGCTTCTGTTTATATGGATTTTAACATGGCTTGATGAGTATCTCTGGAAATATCTCATTTTTTTCACTTGTAAGGATAGATTAAAATATCAGGTTAGTGATAATTCATTTCTTAAACATGTTTCATCCACGATTCGGAGACCTTGTTGCATTTGCTCTCATATATCATGAGATTTTAGGAAGTTTTTTCAGCGTTCATTACACACGAGTAGGAACAATATATGGGACTGTTTCCAATGAGTATCGTGCAGGCACGAGCGATCGAATTGTCTCCAATGTACCGTAACATGCATTTCAAAATCCTGAACGCTGGCTCCATTGGAAATACGTTGTTGCAAGGTTGCCGAATTCGCACAGCGTAAGTGCCTCATATAGAATATGAGGCACGTGTTGAGTGCAAGGGTATTCTACCCCTGACTGTTCCCAACCCCGTTTCGGACAATTTCTGGACTTTAAATCCGCCTGTGCGTTAATACTCACTCAGTGACTCAAGTGAGGTCTGCACAATAATTGGAAGAAGAAGAAGAATCGGATCGTGTTTTACGATCAACTTTAAGCTTACACCTTCAAATTGGATTGTCACTGTGACACAGTCATCATATAATTTGTCATTTGAAGAAATTGTTGTTGCGTTATAAATTTTACTCACCTGTTGTAACAGGAGCAGAGCTCAAGTTCATAGACATTTTGGGAAGATTAATTAATCACAAATACCACCAAATACAAGAGCGTAGACAACTCAACGTCTGCCTTACAGCACAGATCGATCAGGAAAGAACCGGAGCATTAGATAACAAGGTTGATCGGATCTTGTTTTTGTAACACCGGTCACAGGGACGGACATGTGTGAGTGGTCTAAGTCTGAGTCTGTGTAATAATGCCGATTATGCCGTGTTTGTTGAATGGAAAATGATTAAAAACAAGACTCTGGTCAAGTCTATGACCCTGGTTAATACAATATGCGAGGAGGGATAAAAATATATGGGGATTTATAATTTCTTAAAATATATTTTGAATCTTATCATATAGAGTATCTCAAAACTATTTTTACTATCTTAAATTGATTTATTGTGTACATAAATCCACCCATAGAGATAGAAATATATTATTTATTTTATGAGAAAAATCAATCACTTTTAAAACCCTATCTAAAGAGTCAACTCGCCTGGTAATGATCAGACGGTGCAGATACACAGGTATGGAATGAAGAAACTATGCGTTTTGCAATCGTGAAAAAGACGCAAAAAGTACCTTTGTCGAAAACAATCATATAAAAATAAAACGAATAAATGAAAATAAATCAAATTAGTGTATTTCACTGCTTTATTAGTCACTATTTATTTGTTAAATCGCAAACAAAATTTAATTTTCCACCTTGTCAGACCGGGGTGTCAGCCCCTATCTGGCATGGTAATTGATTGCACAATCTGCCGAAATGCTGGTAAATAAACATACACAATGACAAGCAATGTTCATGTGATGCGGAGACTGTGACCTTTCTCAAAGAGGCCTACTTACTTTCATGCTGTCCTGCTACAGTGTACACTGTCAATTGAAAGTGCTGGTTTGATCGTGTTTTCTGTTCAAAATCTGTAAGTATTATAAGTTTGTTTTAAACCTATGCTATTTTCCCGGTGCAAGATTTTGCAGCGATCAAGGTTTGCAGCATGCATGCATTACCCGAAATATCTGGCTGTGTTTCTCGAGCAATGCATGCAGGGATGATCAATGAGGGACAGAAGCTCTGTATACAGTCACAGTGGTCTAGATTCTGCTATATAAATGATAGTTAATTGCTTCAAAATATTCACTTGGTATTCTATTCTCAGCTCTATACTTGGTTGCTTCAAGCTCTCGACAAGTTCATATTTTGGATATCACCCTGGACAAAATTGAGTACAAAAATAGTACAACATTCCTAAGGTGCACAATGATTTGGAACACAATTATAGTACAGTTTTAGTACAAATATAGTACAAATTTGTGTGCTATAAATGTACTCAAACTGTACTTAAATGATGTTCCAAATGTGCACCTTAGGAATGTTGTACTATTTTTGTACTCGATTTTGTCCAGGGCAGAGACAGAGTAGTAGTGGAAATAAAACTGACATAATTTCATGTAAATTTTAAAGATTTATTTATTTGCAAATGAAAATTTTGAATAAATGGCTTCTCAGACTCAAGTAAATAAAAAAAAATGTGAAAAGGTCGAATTTTGTTTTTGACGTAAAATGCAAATTGGAAACAGGTTTTTTTGCGAGAGCCGGGCTCCATTTACCCAACGGTTCTCTAATTTTGGCTCACTGTCTTTCCAATTAATATATCACACTGGAAACCACAGTACCGGGCTCCGTTTTCAACTCCAGGAACTCATTTTAAGAAAAACCCTGCCCTGATTGGAAAAGAGTTATTCGAGTTTCAAAGATCAATTATGCCGGAAACGTGAAAGTGCAATTATCCACGATTAATTGATCATATTTTACTATGATAATCAGTAACTTCAACATCGATTTTTGTCTATTTCTTATTGACAGATATAACCGTAAGTTAGACTGCCTTACATTTTGATCGATCTCTAAAGAATGGGGAAAGAAACAGTGATATTATTATATCATTTGAAAAGCTGAGGTTATGAATAAAAATGTCATTACAACTCAAGTTTGAAATTTGTGACTTTCTGTTCATATATATGTGGATATGTAAATCGGTATTCAAAGACTTGGCTATTCTGAGAACCGTACTCGTCTACTATTCCCAGTATGGGGAAATTGGTGTTTTGTATGAGAGGCAAGTTATACTGGATAACTGAAAGCTAACTGAAAGTTCGTTTATGTGGTTTTTACCTGGTTCAGACAGAGCCAAAAAGTCTTCTTTAGTCATCTTTAGTCGTATTTGAGTTATATCGATTTCAAATTCACTCGTGTATGAACAGTTTGAGCTGACTAAGTTGTCTTTCAAAAAGTCATCTTACATCAAATTTTCAACTCGCTGAAAAGCAAGTTAAGTCATGTTAATAAGCCGTTGTAACACAAAACGACGACTTTCCGTAAGTGTGAACACCTGTCGTCGTTAGTGAAGTTGAATTCGTGTTTACTTCCTTAGCGCATTGACCTGGAAGTCAAACAAGACATAGAGGGCATGATACGCAAATTACAAGTCAAGTTCATTTCAATTCGACTTTAACATTGTAGCGTGTGTGAACGGTTGCAAGCAGTGCTCGATTTTGACATTTAAAGTTACTTACACAGATGAAAATTGTCTTCAAAAATAGCTAAAAAACTTGTAATTTTACTTGCACTCAATGGTACACTGGCAAAATTTCACTTGCACAGAGCAAATTTTACTTGCATTTGTGCAAGTAAAACCCCTTAAAATCGAGCACTGGTTGCAAGTCAAGTTACTTTCCACTAATAAGAGGTCGTGTTTGAAATTTAAAATGAACTCAATGTCGACTTAAGATGACTTTTTTGTGGGTCTGAACGGGGTATTTGGTAAATATTCTTCAGATTTTTTCATCCATATTTGTTGTTTTAAAAAACGTTAGAAGTAAGTTAATTATTGTAGTTTTTGACTACAAACACAGTTGATTGTTTACCAAATCTTGTTGTTTTCTTCAGCAGCTGCATCCCAATAGCTGACCATGCCAGTGCGTGGTGTGAAGGTTGAGTTCCAGGATGTCAACTTGAGAGTCAAAGACAAGGTGATTCTGAAGGATGTGAGCGGGGAAGCATTGCCTGGAGAACTGCTGGCCATTATGGGTCCTAGTGGTAAGAAATTAGTGTTCAAAGGATCAGACATATGACAATAATCCATTAATCATGGATGATCATGGATGGCCTGACATTTCACAAACCATTCCAAATTTATCTCCGTCATCTAGCATCTGCCGTCTGGCACCTACAATTCATGTACGGAGCTAATCTTGATTCAAAGTAACCATATGCCCTATGATCATAATATAATTTTGTCTGCAGCATATCTCCTGAACTGTTAAAGCTACATTAATAAATTTTAATAACATGAAGGTCTCTTGTTTAACTTGTGCTGCAAAACTTTTGGGTATTGTCAAGTTCAAAATGTTATTTCAAAGTCAAATAGGCCTACTAAAAGTCAGCCCATGGTCCAAGATCATTTCAAGGTGAGTGTAACACCATCTCACAAATTTCACTTGGCTTTTTCTAATTGAACTAATTATCAATCTACTACAATCTGGATAAACCTTCTACTTCTACACATAATCTCATTGCCTGTTCAGCATCTAGATGAGCTCTCTGGTCCTAGAGAGGAATATATGATATACTTTTGAAGGTATTGTCAACATGACCGGGAAAGTTTTCCCTACTCTTTTAAGATAGCCTTTGACGTTCTATTACATCCGACAGTGTGTCAGGAACACTTCAGATAGGCTGACAGCTTTACGTGCCCTCCGAAGTACAAAGCAAGTAAGTAAAGTTTCTTGCTTAATTAAACAAGGAGATGTGCCGGGCCCGGTATTCGATCTGGGAACAGATACATCATGTATTCATGCAATTACGAGTCCAACGCTCTAACCACTCGGCCATGCTCCCCTCTATTCAAAGATTTGCATAATTATGATCATGTTATTATTATGTGTTTTTTATCATTATTATATTTTTTGTTTGATTTTGCTGTCAGGTTCTGGTAAAACCACTCTACTAAATGTGTTGGCAGGCCGAGGTGTAGGAACACTGTCAGGGAGTATATTGATGAATAAATCACAACTCACAAAGAAGAAGAAGAGGAAGATTGCGTTTGTACTTCAGGAAGACATCTTTTTTGAAAAGCTGACTGCAAGAGAAACATTAGTGGTGAGAACAACCATCATAATTCCCAATCCCAAGAATATCGAAGTCCGAATCTGTTTCACAAAAATATAAACGTAATTTTTACAAAATCAAATATACAAAAGTTGTCAATCCGTATCGGAAATCTGTGACGGAAGTCCGTACTTTACCAATGGAGGAAATCGAACCCTGACCACTTGCATGGTTCAATGTCCAGCTTTAGCAAGCCACCGGGTATGACCTGCCTTTGCAGCACGTCGTGTCCACATGTATCTTCTGTTGGACGCACTGATGTCACAGACTAGAATCCTGTCCTCTGATTGGTCAATTGAGGCTGTTCCATGTTACTCCCTGGCATGAAACATTGCATTGGAGGTGAATGACAAAGTCTACAAATTTATCTTTTCAGCTAAACTAATTTTTGTATCAACTCCTTATTAGGCAAAAATGAGTCTATCAACTTTATTGTAATAAATAGTAATGAATCAGTGTGGAAACATGAAATATTTTGTAAATATTGGTTCACTCCATAGACATCACACAGTAAGTTTCATGAATACGCCAAATTCAACAACTGCGTCGAACAGAATTTGCTCTTTTATGATTTTTGCTTGTCATATTTTGTTGGATAGAAATGCAGGCATGATTATCTTCAGGTTTTTGCCTGAATTCAGGCAAAAATGCTTGGATCTTCACTGTACAAAAGTATTGGGAAATTCACATTTTCAGGCAAATTCAGGCAAAATTACAAAAAGCCATAACCGTCCCTGGAAATGGGTTGAGCTTTTTATATACTAAAAGATTATTATTGCACGTATAGTAGGCCTACGTGCTATCAAAATCCTCGTCTTAATCTTATTAACCTAACATTTCTCCTCTAATGTTATTAGATTTTTACTTTATTTGGTATCCAATTATTTGTAGTTCACAGCTCGTTTACGTCTTCCATCCAAGATGCCTCATGCTGATAAACTGAAGAAAGTTGACGACATTGTGGAAGCGTTGGATCTGAAGAAATGCCTTGACACCAGTAAGAAAATTGTATCATTATTTAATGATAATGATGAAAATATTTTATCCAAGTCAAATCTTTTGAGCAAAGCTTTTGATTTGCTTGCTTGAATATATTGAGAAATTCTATATGTCATCGGCCATGCACCGTCTGTCCACCATCATCTATATATCTCCTGAACCGTAAGGCTTATGTTGATGAAACTTGGTGACATGAAGGGTTATGGGATCAGCTTATGCTGTGAAACTTATGGTATATAAAACAAATATTGACTGAGCTTATTCTTGCAATAGTAAAAACTACTTCCCCTAAGTGATCTTGAAACTAACATACTTTTTGCCTCCACCTCCGGTCTCTGGAAATAGTATGTAATCTCAAGATCACTTTAGGCCAATAGTCTTTAGTGCTATTGCCCTCATGAGCCAATATTTGTATATTATTGCTCCAGTTTTGGTTGGCTTGTCTAACCAACAACTGGATTTGCTCATAGGCGTCTGGACACCAACCCTCCTTTTCGGTTCTGTTTGGCGGGCTCTTTCTGGGTGGGTGGTTGACACATCAAAATTCCCCTGGTGTCTTGCCCAATAGGCTGACGAGATCGGATGGGTGATTTCAGAGCTTCTGGTACTGCACCTCAGCTGGTGGATATGACAGCTGTCAATCAACGTGTCATCCGTTTCGCGGTATTTTTCGTTGACCCCTCCTTTTCCCTCCACGTTTTCCCCTCATATTCTCGGCTGGAGTTGGCGGGTTTGTTGGTTGAAAATCCCACCCTCCCTTCCCTGCGTGGAGGTTGGGTTTGAGGTGGGGCGTGCTGTGGACCCTTGGGCCCGGATCCCTCCGACTTCTTTTGGCTGGTGTTGCTCGTGCCGTTTCTTTGGTTGTCCAATGTCGGAGTGATCTGGGCCTAAGGGTCCTCTGCCTGGTTGCTGGCCAGCTGTTTTTTGCATGCTTTTGCTTGATTTTTGTTTTGGGTGCATGCCTAATAGCTTAATTGGAAATTTTTTATCTATACTGTGCAGATATGTAAATACATATAATGGTTTGTAATTTGTCGATCATACTCATTGTTGTAACGCTACAGGCTAAACAAAGTTGCTATTTAAAAGAGAAGTTGTGTACAATTTAATGTGTGGGGGTACCACACAGGGATAGGTGATAAGTGAGTGCATGGTGCCACTCCAAAGGCTTTATTCTGTATAATTATGCAATTGTAGTGACCGAGTATCACAAAGTTGTAACCCGTGGACAGCTCCTGCCATTCCTGCAAATAAATTGGTAAAATAAGTAAGGGTTGTTTTTGTGTCCTTTCCTTTTCTCTGTCGCTCATTATCTAGACGCTCAGTGAGCAATGTAATTGCTGGCGCAAGCCTAGACTTCAACTAACCAAGTCTTAATTACAACTTTTCAGAAATTGGAAGTTCAATGGATAGGGGTTTATCAGGAGGAGAAAAGAAGAGGACCAACATTGGATGTGAGCTGCTGAATGATCCATCAATACTTGTCTTAGATGTAAGTATGCAAGTTAGCATTGGACCAAGTGTACTTTAGGTCCCATCCAGAATTTTAGGGTTAGGGTTAGTATTAGGGTTAGGTTTAATTTAGGGTTAGGGTTAGTGTTAGGGGTAGGGGTAGGGTATAGTTTTTGATGGGACCTAAAGTATACCTTTTCTGCAGCATTTTTTTGAACAAAACAAAATAATTTTCACCAGGATTGTTTATAAGATTTGCTAGTCGAACAAATTTAATGTAAGTTAAAATCTCGAGCAAGTTGTAATCCCTAGTTTTTTGGTCATAGTATGTGAAAAGAGACATGTATGCAGAAAATTTCAATTTCAACAGTTCTTATGAAGGGCTACTGCATTAGTGCAGGGCTGCTCTAGCATCTTTATTAGACTACTAGCAACTTTGTTAATCTGCCCCACGAAGTAAAAATGCAGTATGTGCATTTATAAAGCATAGCAGATACTTCCATTAAACATACAATTTCATATAATCCTCTCCTATGCTAGAAGATTGTATGTAAATATGTTTAAAGGAGCAATACATGATTCACTTTTCATCCTCAAGGTCACCTCTATCAAAAAAATTTAAGTTAGTAAGAATCCTCTCATATGTTTTGGCATTTTTGAGAAAAGTAAGAAAAAACTTGTCATTTTCTAATTAATGTCGGGGCCCCGACAGTAATTACAACACAGTAGCCTATGTGGATTTTTAAAAGTGCTGAAAAGATTGTACTTGAAAACAAATGGTCGGAATAAAGTGAAATTTTCAGCTAACATTTATGTCGTATTGTTCTTCTCATTTAGCTAGAAAAGAGGTGAAGGGTTTGTCACATCAGAATCATGAATTGCACCTTTAATATGGTAGATTATACTGCCTCATGTTATGATAGAGAAATGATCGTTTGCTCATTCCTACAGGTTTTTTCTAAGGGAAAAGGAAGTTACTTGCAATATATTTGCAATACACATACTGCGTTTTTACTTTATTGGGCAGTAATCTTTCAACACTGCTTTGATTACATCTTATATTAGAAGGCATTGAGAGAAACTGCTGGTCATAAATGTGTTTCAGGAAATCATGTTTGGTCATCTTTTTTGTTCAGAGCTTGTTTCCCCCGGGTGTTTTCCCCTAATACGTATCCAGAAGGAATTCATTAAGGGGCCTAGTAAGTCATTGAATAAGGTGATGAGTGCTGCGTGAATGCAACATATTCCATGAGAGCTTATTTGTATATGCACTAGATCAACTTGCAATGTACCACCTCTTGGTATCGAGACTGGCTGAGAGCATTAGGTCAGATAGTCTGGATCTTCTTTACTCCTCGCATGAAGTATTTAGAGTTGAGTCCTTTCTAGTTGTGGTCTCATGTACAGAAGAGTCCTCTGATTGTAACCGCAGTCAGGATAATGAAGACTAGGTATTATATTCTACCTCTGACTGTTTGCAACCTTGTTTTGACCATTTAGGACTTCATAATCCACATATGCTTCTGTCGCACTTTTAAAGTGTCTAGGAATTTGAGAAGACATTTTTAGCAGATTAGGTACAATATTTCCTGTCTAGATACTCTAATTTCATGTTTCATTAAAGGAGTCCTGTCTGATTGGGTCAGCTTGTTTTCAAATTGTCTGAGATTTAAATTGGTACCAAAATATTTGTTATATTTTTCTCATTACCCATGTGAAATTTTATTGCTGAAACATGTTGCGTTTCGGAGATATAAGTGAAAATGTGTTAAATTATTAATATTATGGTAACCATAATATTAATTACACAGTTAAGTATAGGCAAAAGGAAAATACAAAATTGCTCGTAAAATTAAAACGGTTGTTCTGATTTAAATGAAATTTGAAATTGAAGTATTGAAGTGGTGATCTTTCATATGAAAGTGGACCATGTACCTTTAATATCTATTTGAAACATTTACATATTGTTTTTACTCATTTGCAGGAGCCAACTACAGGTTTAGACTCCACCACAGCCTGTAATCTCATTGATATGTTGCAGAAATATGCTGCGAGGAATAGCAAGACTGTGATTACATCTATACATCAGCCTTCTAGTCAGATTTTCTATAAATTTGACAAGCTTATGCTGCTGTCAGAGGGAGAGGTGAGTTTAGTTTTACTTGCAGTATTTTTGGTTTGTTTATTTCAACAGAGGTCTTGTTTGCCATTCTTGAATGTTGCCCATTGTTTTGTTTGTATTTTCCTTTTTTGGGGGGGATGCCATACTTTCCAGATGTTTTGTCCAAGGCTTTCGTGAGATTGGAATTTATAGCTGTCTATTCTGATGAGGTTACACATCTTTGTTTCTGCGCACATACTGATTTTTTTTGCTGTGCATTTATTTTCACGTTAGACAAATACAGGATGAAAATGAATGTTGTGCAAAAAACAATTTTGAGTTTCTCAGCACTCCACTTCAGTTAGTTCTGTTTGGGGTGTAACTAATACATCAGCTATATATTATAGATATATGTTTTTTTCTGAATTGCTATTTTAGGTTGTCTACCTAGGCAGTTCCCATGATGTCATGGACTATTTCTCCAGTATCAATCTGCATTGCTATGTACCACACTACAATGCAGCTGACTTTATTTGTAAGTACAACATCATATTCACTTTTAAAGGTGCTTCGCTTACATATTTGGTAATTTTTTTTTTTGTATTTTGATAATGCTAACACTATTGATTTTCTAGATGCATCTTGCAAGTGAATGTGAAGCACTTGTAAGGTCTATCTACATTGTAGATGGACTTAGACAGTATGTGGAGTCTGCTGGAGTTTTGCTGCATAAGTCCTAAAAATGGGGGAAAATAGGAAAATAATTACATAAAGAAAAGTAGAAAAAAAAAGAAAAGAAATCCTGCATTTTGCATCTACCTCATTTTTCTTTAAAAATATGCATGAAACATAACTATTTTTCGAAAAGGATGTGAGACAAACCTTTTATTGACTGTATTAGCAAATGAACTAAAAAATTATGATTCTGTTTCCTATATATAGCTTCACAATCTTTATAAAAGTGGTTAAAATTTCACAATACAAAAATTAAAGTAATGTGTGTACTAAAATTGGTAAAATAAATTAATTCAACGAAAATGAATCTTTTTCATACAGTAAGTGTTTTCAATAATTGAATAAGAAGCATGGCAGTTTTTTGGTTACATTAAAATAAATACCATTGCCACCAATTTTATTCTTATTTGTAGTGGATAAAGCCAAAGGGACCAAAGAAGAACTAGACATGCTTCACCAATCAGCCAAAGACAAGAAATGGGAAACATTCAATAAAGGAGCTCATAATATATCAGGAAAACAAGCTCTTACTCAACCACCTGGTATTCAAATTAATGATAGTGCAGGTGCAAGTGGAGATGGGAAATCTGTGGAAGAGGTGGGAAGTGTGCCAGAGGTGAGATTGTTTTATGCAAATTTGTATCTGTCCATCTCAAATGAACGTAAATGTGGCAAACTTCAATTTGCGCTACCCTACAGGTGAAATATCCTGCCAAGGTTGATATTCCGGAATTATTCGGGAATCCGCCCCCGCCCCGCCCCCCCCCCTCCGACATTTTTTGTTATACCTCCGCCGGTTGTTATTTTTTCGCACTGAAACTTCTTGACTTTTTTCCTTTAAGCCTTACACTTATTTTAAGACCATTTTTGTGAAAATCGGACCTAGGGTTGGGTCGGCGTTGAGTAATAACACGCTGGGTCAAACGAAAAACTGACCAAAAACTGATTTTCAATGGGAATTTGTGACGTAAAACATATGCTCATTCATGCATGGATAGAAAAACTTTGCAATTTCTGATCACAAAATACTTTTCATGTACCAAGTAACAAACGTATGACTAAAAAACCTGCGATATGTTGTCGAATGAAAAAGCTGATTTTTTGCTTGAAGTCAAAAAAAGTTTCATTTTCACTTGAATGAGCCTGCAAAGTTTTATTTCAAAA
This sequence comes from Ophiothrix spiculata, assembly GCA_000969725.1. Taxonomy (NCBI): domain Eukaryota; kingdom Metazoa; phylum Echinodermata; class Ophiuroidea; order Amphilepidida; family Ophiotrichidae; genus Ophiothrix; species Ophiothrix spiculata. The sequence goes on from JXSR01S007799.1 coordinate 28,811, forward strand.
AATTATCAAAACTATGACATATATAGATAAGCTCTTGGGGACATCAACATAAAACATAGGGCTTTCTGATCTTAGAATGGCATTTATCTCAGTTTCACATTTTACTCCATGACAACCTTTGATTGACCCTAAAGCTGGTTTCAGACTAGCCTGTCGTGCTGTCGCACGACCATACGACAGGCAAAAATTTAAAGTGCGCAAACTCGACCTTGTCGCATCAGAAAATGTTTGCGGCAAGCACGACAAGCCGATATATCGATTACCCTGTCGTGATGGTCGCAACGACACGATATTTTGAGTTGGAATAAATTCAACTTTGCTTGCGACAGACCATTGCGGCAATATGCAAATGTGTCGTGCTACAGCACGACAACTCTAAATTGCAAATGTTTGTCGTGTGCCGCAACTGAAACCACCTTAACTTGACTACTAGATGTCGAGTGAATTCACTTAGATGTCATTTCAATCCCTAAAACATATGGTCTTTGCAAATGTTTGAAAAAAGAAAAAAATGACAAAGGCCACGCTTAAAGCTGGCTTGAGGAGAACGGTCACATTTATTTGCAATACCCTAATTTACATTTACATGACACAATGATATTTACACCACAGCAACAGTCTGTAGTCTGCGATGATTCACTTCAGTTGCATATACTGTAAAGTAACAAACTCCTCGAGTTTAAAGCACCAATATTAATTTTAATACATGCATTAAGTATTTTCAGTATACTTAAATTAATTGCATTTGTTAACTTATGTACTAACAAGCTGAAGCCTATTGAAAAGTATTAATAACTATCAAATCAGTAAGTATTAAAATAATTCTAAATGCTCAAAAGCATCACAAAAAGTAATTCCTTTAAATCAGTGATCAGAGCTATCAGAGTTTTATCTTATGAGTTGTATATTCTATTTGTTTTCCAGAGTAAAAGTGAAAATGCTGATGACACCAAAGACGTAGACAGTACAGCAGAGCAAGACAACTCATCTGCAGAGGCATCTGCAAACCATCGAGATACAAATACAAAAGAACCACTATCACTGCAATCAGAGAAGCCATCAGGAACCAATGGTACCATTCCAAGTAACCAAAGAGATAACTCCAATGAATCTGATTCCATCACTACATCGTCTGACAGTGACACGGACACAGATGACCGATGGCCTTCCAATTGGTGGACTCAATATTCTACACTGACTCAGCGTGCTTTCAAGCAGGACTTTTCAGCCATGTTGACTAAAATTGATCTGTTACGACACATTGTCCTTGGTACTTTGTTTGGCATTTTTTATTTCCAAATGAGCCACATAGAAGAAAGACTGCATGACATACGAGGTGTGGTGAGTAGATTGTTTCATGGTTTCATTTTATTACATAATGCATCGTGGCCCTGAGGCCAAATTACACATCATTTACATATAAAATACTATAAATTAAATACACTGACAAATATACAAAATTACTGAACAAGCAAAATGTTAAAATACAGATATAATAATTTACAAGAATCAAAGAGATATAAAAATCAAAAGATATAAAAACACGCTGATGCAAAAAATATATTAATTAATGGGAATAAAAGAAAAATTAGCACTGGTCATATTGCACCTCAGGATGTTCTGGCTTACTCACTCCTCAAACATCTATGCCATAGCACCCACTCACATCACACATTTACACACACACTTACAATCTCAATTTAACGCTCGTACATAATCACTCAGTCACAACCACTTTGCACCAGGGCCATATTATTGCACAAAGATAAAAAAAAATATTTAAAATTCAAACTGCCGCATAAAGTATACAAAAAAATTAAAATTTGTTGTTCAATAAGTCAATGAAATACGGAATTGCACTCCTTCTGAACCGCTCTGTTCTACATGGCAAAAGGGAGATCGAGTTTGAGTTGCGCAGTTCTCTGCCATGTACAGAACGCCTTGAAGGAGGGATAAGAGAGCTTGTTCGGTTACAGTTGGGCAAGGATTGAGCAAATTTTCTGCTATGCCTCTGTCTACGGACAGATTCCATAGAACTTGTAAGGACAAGATATTGTGACATCTTTACAGTGTTACACATTTTTATCCCCATCAAATGAGTTTGGAATGGGGACTGTATAACTGAGCTCCGTCCGTGTGTTACGTCTGTATATATATGTATGTCCATGATGAAAATGTTTACCTACTGTTGTCAGACACTAGTCGCACATACTTCAATAAATATGAATGAAACTTGATAAGAGGCTGGTCCAGATTTGAAGGACAAGTGATAGATTTTGGTTTGTTGGCAGCGCTGGGTGTTGGTTGGTATGTGAGGAGTTTTTCAAGGGCAACTACACATGTGTTTTAAAACCCTGAATGGTAACCCAAAATGTTTACCTATCGTTTCTGTCATAAACTTGATGAGAGGGTGGTCCTGGTTTAAGGAAGGATGGTGCAGAGTTTTGGGGTTTTGGGTGTATGGGAGATGTTTTCTCAGGGAACTGCCCTTTTTGTCTTGATCATTGTACACGTGTTAATATTTGAAAGTTACATTTATAAGTGTTAAGATTTTGGCAAGTGAATTTCTCGTTGGAGATAGTCTTGAAAAGTTCAACTGACTAGTAGGGAATATACCAATGTCCAGCCTTAAGTCCAGATATAACCCCATTGTGCATATTTACCTAATAATTTGTTCGTTGGCATCATGTATTTATTTGATAATATTTTCCATGTGTGACTGATATAACAAAACAAAATTTGATGTGTCTTTTTTACACAGATTTTCTTTGGCACAGTGTACTGGGGTTTTGATTCAGTTTTCACTATTATTACCACATGTAAGTAGTTTATTTGTATACATATGTCTAAAAGTCATAATTTTATTTATACTGAGAAATAAATGCAGATTTATGGGATGATCAGCATTTCTGGTATGTACCTTACACTTTGTATTTGTTGTTTTGATTATGAAAGAAATATTATTTGACTAAGTAGGCGATTGTAGTGATTTGAGCCGTTCAAGAACCATTTGCCATCTATTCAGCAGGAACTGCTTTTTCATGATTTAAAAGTGTTTTTATGTGAAAAAGAACATGCCTTAATATAATTTTGGTCACAACTGTGGCAGTTTTGAATTTTGGTGTCCACTTTTACCAATGAAATCTATTCCGTTTGATTTCTGAATTATGAGATTCCAAATACCCAAACTTTGGTGTTACATCCTAAATTTAACAAAGAAACAGGAACTAAATAACATATGCCCCAAAATGTGCATGTCACATGTTGGTACCCTCATTTATTGTTATTTTATAAGTTTGTTTTAAAGTTTAAGAATGTCTTATGTCAGTGCATTTATATATATTTATCTGACTAATGATCCTGATTACGTTCCTTCCTGTCCTTAGGTCCCAACAGAGCAAGATATTGTAATACTCTCAGCCTAGCCTACTACTTAGCCAAGATCACACGTATTTTCTGCATTCCGCAGAAGTCTGTATAATTTATGTAATTTTCTATTTAAGATATCTGTGTGTTTCAACTGGTGCCACCAGTCATCTTAGCGTGATATTGCTTCGGCAACTTTGCTAAGTAATTATGTAGATGAGCTTCCACTCATGATGATCTTAATTATTTTTCTTCCTGTCCCATAGTCCCAACAGAGCGGGATATTGTAAACAAAGAGAGGGCCGCTGGGATGTACACTCTCAGCCTACTACTTAGCCAAGATCACCAGTGAGCTTCCACTCATGATGATCCTAATTATTTTTTCTTCCTATCCATAGTCCCAACAGAGCGAGATATTGTAAACAAAGAGAGGGCTGCGGGGATGTACAGACTCTCAGCCTACTACTTAGCCAAGATCACCAGTGAGCTCCCATTGATGCTGATCTTCCCTACCATCCATTTCAACCTGTATTATTGGTTGTCTGGACTCAACAATTTCATCGGTGCTTATTTGGCTTCATGGAGTGTCCTGATACTCAACACACTAGTTGGACAGGTAAGGATGTATGGTATCTATATGGGAAGCACTTTTCACCAGTACCTTAATGACCTCATTATATTTAATGAACATACGTCATCAATGCACTATCATGTGTATTGGAAGTAGACAAAATGAAAACTGGCCAAAATGGGAATTATGCAAAATGGAATTAGACAAATTGAAAAATGGCTGAAGGGTTGAACTATGAACTATGCCCGAATGGGTTGCTAGACAAACAGAGAATTATACAATTTGGGAATTAGACCAAATGGTTTTAGACAGAGAATTAGACAAAATGGGAATTATATACAAAAAAGGATTAGACCAAATGGTTTTAGACCGGGTTCTAGACAACCAGGTCATTTATGATAATAGCCAAAATGGGAATATTTTAGACAAACAGGGATTTGTACAATATGGGAATCAGACTATCTGACCAAATGAGTTTTGAACAAAATGGCCATTAGACCTTCTGGGTCTATATAAAATGGTTGTAGACCATGTGAAAATTAGACGAAATGGAATGAGACCAAGTGGCAATAGATCAGCAATACACACGATTGATGACGTATGATTATTAATAATAATGAGGTCGTTAAGGTACTGGCGAGAAGTGCTTCCCTATTTATGTACACAGCTAAATTCTCATGTATAGTCACCACTCTGCATGTGACTATACAGTTGTGATGACACAGTTGTTACAATTTATGAGTTCTAGGGATTGACTAGGCTAGCTGCTAAGGCTAAATGCCAGGGGGGGGGGCCTCGATGAAGAAAGTGGTACGCATGCTCGTCGGGGCACCTCAAAATCGGACCCTAAATGTTAAAATCATGTACAGCAAATGCCAACCCTTAATGTCGTAAAATATTGAAATCATACCCCTAAATGTCGCGATGTCGTAATACACTAAAATTGACCCCTAAATATCGTAATGGACATTTGACCCATTAATGGCGTAACACACTATAATGGACCCTTAACTGTGTAACAACGCACTATTTTCTGCCATAAAAACAAGAATAATACATTGGAAGCCTTTTGTGTAGTTATTTCTTGGCATTTTAGAATAGCTGGTGTAAAAATGATCCTAAAATAAAAGATATCATAAAAAGACGTCCCTTAATGTCGTAAGTTACCCTGAAAAAGCACCCCTCTTTCTAAAGATGCCAACGACGCCAATGGGACAAAATGCGACCCTTTTTCAATGTTTTTTTCTGACAAGCATGTGTACCCTTTTTTTTCGACCGCTCCACCCGGGGGGGCTAAATGTAGAGACTACATCAACACTACAGGAGCTGCAATAGTTAAAGTGTAGAGTGATGACTCCATGAAGAATTTTGCTGTGTATAAACGGATTAGCTCAGATTTAATACAGAAGTGGTCAAGATCTTGCATAATTAAGGGGAGGGTCCATATAGACCCAACATCAGAAAAGCACTTTTGTGAAGGAATTTTATGATGGAACTCTGGTCATAGATAAAACACCTCAACAAAAATAAAATAAGGAACAATTTCGAAAATCAGACAAACTGTTTCAAAATGGCGACCAAAAAACAATTTGTTGTGTTTTCGTAAAAATTTCCAGATTTCCTGCCAAAAATTCAAAAACTTGCTTCCCAATAGAATTTTTCAATTAAATTTGGATCATATTTGCAGAAAGTACAACTACATTCCTGAAATAAAATCTGAAAAAAGTTGTTCGGTTTTGATTTTATGGTTGAAGCAAATTTAAAGAGCGCCTTGAAAATCGAAAATGCTTATGCTAATTAGTATCAAGAGGGTCGGGTAGGTTTGAATTTTTTTCCACCATTTCAAGCGTATCGTCAAGGGCCCAACATTAGAAAAGCACTTAAGCAAAGGAATTTTATGATTAAACTGTGGTCATAGATAAAATAGGGTACCTCAACAAAACTAAAAGAAAAATATAAAATTGGACAAACCATTTTGCCACCTGAAAAAACATTTCAAGAGCCACTGACAAATGAGGAGAAATTTTGAGAAGTATTTAGTATTCTAGTGACAATGAGGTAAATAAATATGACATGACAGCCATTGCAAATATGACTTTCTTGCGCTCACATGACAATAAGTTGTTTAAATTCTCCCTTTTAAATCTGTAAGGATTAGTGAAGTTCTTGTAGTTGAGGTTCTTGGTCTTTTCTGGTATAACTTATTTATCTCAATGTTTAAATATGTCAAACAAATTGTTGAACTTAAACTTCAAAGTTTGTATACGTTGATTAATTTCAACCTTGATATAAGCAGGGAATATATAAGATTGGGAAATGACTGACACATTTATAAAGTGACACAGTATATGCGCGCCGCCATCTTGGCTTTTGAAGCACTTACCGCGTTGCGCATCTGCGTTGGTGCTACAATTCTAATTCATCGTAGTAAATAAACAATCATGAATGAAATGTCAAAGGCTGCGCTCTATGCTGCGCCGTGACTGCGTTCAGGTTTACGTCACTCACCGAAAAACTTCTCAGCAAGTTGTTCCAGAACACTTTTTTCTTCCCCATGATTGCGTCAGTCGCCATCTTGGTTCGCCGCAGCTTCTTCCTATTTTAGTAATGAACGACTGCCGTTATTGAGTGCCAGCGAAATGCCGGTGTCAGAGCCCTGATATAAGTGAATGTGCACTTCTCTGTCTAGAGATTTGTGATAATGATATATACTGTATTGTTCCTATGTATCACCCATGCTCTATTAAACGCCCACCCTAAAAAAAAAGAGAAGTGTTAAAACATTCAATTTTGAAGCATTTTCGTATACAACTAAGCTTACCAACAATCCCAAGTAACAGGAAACAGTACCAGAAGTTAATCAATGAAAATCTGTCTCTAATAATCGTCCACCCTTTATTAAATGTTGCCACCCAGTGGAAGATTAATAGGAACAATACGGTGTGATAATGAAAATGAATTCATTTGCCTACTCAAATAGAGGTCAATAATCTGACATCTCAAACAATTAAGAAGTAATTAAAGGGGCAATTCATGATCCACTTTTCACCCTCAAGGTCACCTCTATCAAATTGGAGTTTTTTATTTTATGATCCCCAAACCATTCTTTCATATGTGCTTGCGTTTTTGAGAAAAGGAGAAAATGTGTCATTTTCTAATTATTGTCGGGGCCCCGACAATAAT
>JXSR01S007799.1:60393-73225 GCA_000969725.1 Ophiothrix spiculata
TTATGAATACTCCCTCCCTTAAACTTTAGGTACATGGTCCAATTTTTCAAATTTTCGTTTTCACTTGCATATGAAAGATCCCCATTTAGCTTAAGATGTTTCTATTTCAAATTTCAGTTAAATCGGAACAACCGTTTTGATTTTATGAGCAATTTTGTATTTTCTACTTGCCTGTACTTTACTGGATCAGTAATTTTATGGTTACCATTATTTAACACATTTTCCGAGACTTACAACTCCGAAACGCAACACGTTTCAGGCGTAAAATTTCACACAAATAATGAGAAAAATATGAGAAATTGGGAATCACTGAAATGCATTGGGAAGAAAAGCGGGCATGAGAACACACATCCACTAAAAACCTGAAAATGATGACAAAAGAGTAAAAATAGGCCGAAATAAAAAAAAATGAGGATTTTTGAACAGAAAAAAAAAAAGAATTAGGCCCGTATACCAGAAAGGTCTTTAGCTAACTTCAAGGTTTTATTTCTCATCAACAGCACGACTCATTGAACTATTCTGCTTGAAAGCTGTAATGATGCGTATCATTCCTGGACAGTTGATGCTCAGTTAAACAATGGTTCAGCTAAACATCTTTCTGGAATACGGGCCTAATTTTTTAACCTGAACATTCTCATGCCTGCAAAAGACAATGGGATAACAGCTAAAATTACAATAAATAGGCCTACTCAAAGAACAAACAAAAGGGATTTTTTTGTGATTGATCCTTTGAATCAGGGAGGGGCAGTTGTCGTTGAGGGGAGAGTCACAGTCACATATATTGAAGATAACGGATGTGTCGCGACCAAGACTCCTTTTTCAAGCCTCCTTTTCCGCTCCCCAGCCCCACCCCCATTGTAAGCACACAAAGTTCTACGAGTACAGACTCCTATTTTTTAATGAGAGTTAAGTTTAGTAAGAAATATTATTTTCAACCGTTGTAAATTTTCTACTTTTAGTTGTCAATTACAAAAAATTAGTTCATAAGGTCTGAATTTCAGGGAAAAAAGTCAGTTCCCGAAACCCTAATAAATGATGTAATGGTAGAAATATCATGACATGTCCAAACATATGGAGAGTCCTTTAAGTTTTGCCCCAAAAGCTATTTCTTAAATCATTAAATTTCTTTCAAAACAAATTTGCAAGGTGGCTTAAGGACAAAAAATAGAAGTCTGTGATTGACTCGTTGATCGCCACTTGATATTTATGTAAGTTGGTGATCTTGTTACCTATGCAAATTATTGCAATTATCATATTTCCTACAAATAAAATCTGAATGGTGGTCACTGTTGTTTGAACCCAATAGAAATGGGGACATTTTATTTGTAAGTGTCAAAATAGATGGCGCTATTCATAAAAACTCATTTTGGATGTAGAAGTTACATGCTGGTTAGTACTACCAATATTAGATATGCAAATGAAGAATCTGATGTCAAGAACATTTTATTTATCATTTTTAGCCAGAATCTTTACAGATCAAACAACATAATCGGTAATCAAATATAATCAACAATTTGAAATATGTATAGCGCACCCATTTTTTGCACAAATCTTAATTTACACAAAATACCAATAAATGGGCTCAAAATTAACAAAATGTCAACCAAAATGAAATAAAATTTTCAGAATGGGGTCAAATTTTTATTATTCAACACATTCTAGATATTGCTTTTTCAATATGTGAGCAAAAACATGAATTTTTGGTTAAAAATGATTAAATTCCCACCTCAAACAACGGTGGGTGCGAATGACGAGACAATATGCAGCTACCCAACTAAAATAGACTATATGTTGATTGGCAGTTCTATATCACGATCATGCGGAAAGATCCAAGTTACCATACTGTACATAATGTAACACTTGTTTTCGGTACGCATTGGTTTCATTCTGATGTTCAGGATTTGTAGGAAATATGATTTGAATAACAGCTCAATTTAAAACGTCATGTGACAGTTTTGTAGGAAATTTAATGACTTAAATAATGGTATACCGCAGAGTGCTAGTATATGTGACCCGTCATATCGAAAGGTACCTTAAGGTCGGCAAAATTAAAATTGATTTTTTGGTCTCATCTGAATGATTATATTTTAAGCTTTAAAATGACACCTTGCTTTTGGTTATTGGATGTTCGATTACAAAGTTACATCCAAATTGGTAAAAGGTATCGGGCTGATTCCGAAAACTAAAGTTCTGAGAAAATCAAGTTTAAAGTTTCTGTACTGGTTAAACGTGAATGAAGAAAGGATTTTTATCTCGGTTTTTAAAACATTTGTCTTATGTTTTGGATGTGGGAACCTGATTAATATGATAGAATACACTTCAAAGGTAACGTTTCTGGTGAAATTAGAAATTCGACCTTGGACGTGATTTTTGACTTATGCTCAGCTTCAATGGTCCGTATCTCGTAATTTACTATGCCGGTATTAAGGTACCTTTCGATATGACGGGTCACATATGGCATGTTTCTGTTTTGCTTCATCGTGATGATGTGGCTAAGAAATTGCGACAAATTATTATCAATTCTGTTTGAGACAAATGCAACTTACATTTTAGCATCTGTGTAGTCACAGTGATTTTGTGATAAATGCCATGTTTTGAAGCAAAACATGACGTGCCATATTGGAACTCTACGGTATTCGAGTATGCACTTTGGTGTTTCATATTTTAGCTGACGAGTACAAAATTTCAAATCTTTGGTTTACTCATATGGAAGCAAACAAATATTGCAATTTACAGGTATCCAGGATCAGAAATGATAATTTATTCTTGCACAGATTCTCCCAATTTATCCTACAAGAATCCATTCATAAACTATTCCAGCAATTCTTTACACAAATACAAGAGAATCTGATTCTTATGACTTGGTCACAATTAGCAAGAGAAGGTAAACGTTGTAATGGTGACTAAGGGCATGATCACACAGAAGAATTAAGTCATGACTATATTTTTGCTCATAAGCAAATTCTTAGTGTGAACGCAATTATAGAATGTGTCTCGCTCGTGACGCACCACTAGTTTTCACGCATGAATCTTTTCCCAGTGTAAACGCAACTGCTAAGTCATGACTATTATGTGTGAACACAGCCTAAGAAAATTGTGCAAATTTGGTGGGGCATCTGCAAACCTAACTACTCCACATGTTTCACAGAGTTTGTAGCCACAACTCACCCCTCATTCACCAAGGTCTGGGACCAAGGAGGTGGCCCAAACTACTATGGACTCCAAGCGATTACTGGAGATGTACATGTACCTTATGGCGCATTCAGAGTCCAGCGATTTCATCACTGCAACATCGCTAACAATTTCAAGACTACGTATCAAGCGATATCGCAGTGATGAAATCGTTAAACTCTGAGTGCACCATTAGGCGCCCAATTTGAATGCACCTGTCCTCACTCACTAAGGTCTGGGACTGAGAAAGCTCCTCAAATCCAGACAAGCTTTTATTTTCATTTATGCAATTTTGGCAAAATCTCTCACTAAATGTGACCTTATCATCTGGGTAGAGTTCTTTTTTGCAAGAATCTATTTTCATTATCTTCAAAACTTGTAACCTCGGTATCAGACACACAATAATAAGACAAATCACACCAACGCATTATATCTGTCACTGTGTTGAAAAACACCCAGATAATACTTTTCATTTATACACATATTTGTACAGTAAAAATCTCACGCTAAATTCAATACTTTCACTTAAATAGCAATGTATAATATTGATCCAAACATACAGATTCAAATGGATCAAATTATTTACATTTCATTATAATTCCATCTCAGATAATCTTTGCAATTTATCTGTTCTTACACACAAATGAGATGATATCAGAATCACCAATACTGTACCTGATGATTAAGTTACTTTTGACACTCCTGTAGTTTTGTATTGAGATCAAATTCATAACATAAACATGGGGAAGGACAACCAATGCTAAATCAAATGCACTTCAAGGCTTATTTTTTCAAGAATTGCTCAAAATAGTCCATTTATGGTCAAAATAATTGTTGATCCTTTTTGTCACCAAAATAGTCATGATGTAATTACCAACACAATAGATTTAAAGCCCAAATTTCTTGATTTCAACATGCCTGAGTCCTAGACACTTAATACTACCTGACCTGCAATAAATGTTAATAAATAAATTGAAAATGTAGAGTGTCATTACAGGGTAGAGAGGGAATAATATGTAAATACTTTTCAAAATTATCAAATTTCACATTTAGTTTATAATTAGGATAAGGGTACCTAGGTAAACTTGGTCGAGAGTTACTAGTATTAGTAGACTGCTGTAAGTTCTACAGGGGTGTGAGAGGCCAGTTGACAAAAACGAGGAAAAGCGTGTAAAGTTGGAGTAAAAGGTCAAAAATGGGCTGAAAATGAATGAAAAAGCCAAAATTTTAGCACATGAACATATTCAAAAACGAGGAAATCAGCTGAAAAGAGGAACTCTCACACCCCTGGTTCTATTTCAGCCAAGGAAATTTTATAGGAGTATCTGGACTCGCCCCATCTTGTGTCACTCATAGAGCAGAGATATTGTACCTCCAGTTATATTCGGAATTTGGCCCGATATCCAGGTAGATCGGGTAAATCTTCACCTTACGCATTTATAGCGGTGCATTTTGTTTCACACGTAAACCGTGTTTGCGTTTCAAGTAGTGTGTATTGCAACTTGCTCTGATCAAAGAACGCAAATTTTCTCGCCAATCCATTTCGAAGACTCTCGAAGTGTGGAACACAGAGAGGTAAAATACCGGAGGTACAATAACTTGCCCTCCCTGAGCGACAATCCAAGATGGCAGCCATCCCATAGGATTTACACGGTTGTCAAATCAAAATGGCGGCGAGTCAAGATTCCCCCATATAAGTTCCTTGATTTCAGCTTAAATATCCAATGACAGATAATTTTGTTATTTTATTTTATGGAAGTATTTAGCATCCATTATAAGATAACTTTTCACTATTAACATTCTTATTTGTCACTTTATTTTCAAATTTCCAACGTTATCATTTTCAAACCCTGTTTTCTTCAATGAAAATACAATTCTTCAATAATAAGCATATGAAATTTCCACAAAATGCCAGATAAAGTCCATTTAAGAGCTTATTTTGTATTCACAAATCACCTGCTATAGAAATTTGAGAGTGGATGAAATTGCAACGATCAAGAGAGAAACTGATCTCAGGGAAGAACTATTAACATTTGCATTTTCTCTCATATATCTAATCTAAACACGTTTAACATCAAATCAGGCAGTACTGACACACATGAATTGAGAACCATTTCCCATGCATTTGTACTTCAGTGTTGCATCCAATATATTTGGCAATAATTCACTTCATATGGTAATCATATGAAGTAAATTATAGCCAAATATATTGATAGTCCCGAATTCCTGAAAAGTGAGTTTCAATCTTGACTACATCAATGATAGAATGGCCCATGAAAACTTTGTAGACAATTTCTGCGATAGATACAGAATAGATTTGCCAAAGATTTCAAATATGCAGTCAATTATCAAGTGTTTTTTGTTGATAATTTGAGTGCAAAACTTCCCAACATTTTTTACTCCATAATGGTGGTGAATACTTTGGACGGGATGCCTTATCTTAGATAATATCTTTCTCATGCAGTCTCCAGTTTAATCTGAGTTCTATTTGGTTTGACAATTAACGGTCACAAGAGGATATTAGATTCTACCAAGCAACACACGCTGGACACATTTTTGGTAAAACTACAGCTTTTGGCTAAAGCTGTATCACAAATCTTGACTGTACAATTTGGTTTGGATGTCTTTTGTTATAGCAAGTTTTAAATATTGATAATTTGTTTTGCCTAACTAACTATGCTACATGCATCTTTGCATGTATGAAATAGAAATAGTTCAATGACTTAGGTAAAGGTTAGACCGGCTTCATTGTATGTGTTGAAGATCTTCTCAATTGAATTGACGTAGGCAGCTGTACGAAGATCAAGTCCTAGGTTATACTTCATTGCAGTCCTCATGATTTGCTGTTGACAAATAAAAAAACAGAGAGAGAAACATTGTTAGATTATTGTCACTTTAAAAAGACAAAAACTTTATTTGTTAAAAAAAAATCTTTTATAAGCACGGTGTAAGTATTTACAATGTGCACAACAGAACATGCACACAACCACTCGCAGTCAGGCGTGTCGTATGGACAACGTACTACCACCGTGCGATTAATGGTGTCCTCCCTGCATTGTAGTGGCCTCACAAAAAAAAAAAAACGTACAAAATAAAAATGACGGGTTGAGACCAACCAACACTTAACCAGTTAGCTAACGTTAATGCATGTCCATTGTTTCTCCAGTCCCCTAATACCTGAGCACTTGCGTGGTACTCATTGTGATAGTGTGGGGATTTCGTCCAGTGGAAATGTACAAGGTTATGGTGGTGGCTTGATGTGGTCATTCCTAGGAAATTGTAAAGGGAAATCTGCGCTTGCCGCCATCTTGTTGTCGCTCATGTAGCAGAATTATTGTACCTCTGGAAATGTTCTGACTTTAGCCTGATATCCAGACAGATTGCATAAATCTTCACTTGATGCATATTGAGCATGTGCATTTTGTTTCACACTATGTCTGCATTTTAAGTAGCGTTTATTGCGACTTGCTCTGATCAAAGTATGCCCATATCCCCGCTAATCTGTTACGAAGACTCTCACAGTGTGGCACACAGAGCCGTAAAATTACAGAGGTACAATAACTCATCCTCCATGAGCAACAATTCAAGATGGCCGCTATCCCATACGATTTACACAGCAACAAAATAGCGGCGAGTACCAATTCCACTTTTTATTTTCCTTGGGTAATTCATGCAGGGAAATGAGCAGAGGTCAGGATAGGATTTTCTCATTATATATATATGGGTTCGAACTTGCTCAGTGACTCAGGGTTTGAAATTTTTGGAGGCACATTTTGAGAATTAGACACATTCTTGACACGGCATTAAAGAAGCATCACATTTGACAGCCATTGCACTTACATGATGACCGGACAGGTCATCATGTGTAGTGAGGTTGGCAGATATTGGTGGGAAATTTGTCAGCTTTAAGGAAATGAGAATTGCTAAGATCTCTGCTACTGTACAGCTTACAGGTGCGTAACTATTAACACTTACCCTAGCTGATCGTTCCATTGTGTAAGCTAAACCACTATTGACTATGTCTTTTTCTGTAGCACCAGAAATTCTTTCCTGAAATTTCTCTGAGGGTACGATGGGAATTCTTCCACCATGCCGTCCAAATTTCCTCTCCAGACTCTCTTGTACACTCTCTGTAAACAAACACAATATGGTACAGTTATATTTCAATTCAGATTCTTGTTTCTGTGGCAAAGAACAAAACCACAACGATTCTGTATAATGGATGACAGGCAAGCTACACATCATTTGTTTCCAAAGCAGTGTCTCTGATTTTGTACAGATTTTGTTTATTGCCTTTGTATATTATTGTTTTGTAAAGCGCTGTTATTTCCGTTAGGGCCCTATAAATGTTCCTTTATTATTATTTTTATTATACTGCTAAGGTTGTTAGGAAATCCCTGGAATCCCGTTCCTGCCCGAGACGACTCTGCCCCGGGAAGAAAACAAGCTACCCAAATCCCGAAAATGATTTACGTAAAACCAACAAAACGAAATATCTATAGTTGTTGGATTTAATTCGTGAACGCGTATTTATAGCAAGTACGCAGTGGTCCCTGACGCAAGCGTATATTTTCAAGGTTGTTTAGTTCGCGTGTACGCACAAGGCTCTGAGTACGCGTTCACGAATTAAATCCAACAACAATAAATACTAACATGAAAGATGTTTAAAAAAGCTTGAAAAGCATCCCATTGTGGTCTCGTTTGGTCATAAATAAGATTTGCGTTCTTTTCAAAATGTGTTTTGAGAACTCCTGTTCAAAATTTTGTATGGACTTGACTTATAATCGCCAAAACCAAACAGGATTCCCGCCCAAAATATTTTCGGGAATCCCGAGCACTCAAATTCCTGAAATTAACAACCTTACATACTGCACATACTCTTTATGCAATACAAATGTTACTAGTTGTCTTTTTGTTGTTGTAAACTTTGCTGTTTTCTTACTGAGAAAAAATATGGGGTCACCGACTGTTTTCAAAAGATAGCTAGAGATGAAATTACATGGGGTAAAATCTAAAAAACAATTTTCATCACCGGGAATGTCGAAATTTGGTTTTATAACATCAAACAGATAAAAAAAAAAGTTAATTACTTAATTAACCTAACGCTCGAGTTTTCAAGTTACTGTCAATTCAAAGGAAAATGACGTCATAATATATGACATCATAGCGCGCTTAGATGATCGGTGACCCCTCATTTTTTATTGCTGAATTTTGAAGTTTAGACTCTTATCTATTAACTGACAAAAAATAAACAAAATCTACAGGTAGGAACTTATCACCACGATCGTCCTTAATTAGGTTCAGGAGATACAGGCAAATGTCAACCCTTTTCACGACGCAGACGACGACGCGTACATCCACTACTATGCCATAATCCCCCTTCTACTTTTCAAGCCAGGGGGATAAAATTAAATTTTGTTAAATGACAATAAAAAAATAAAAACCAGCAAACAAAAGTTTCTGGGTATAAGGTATTCAAATATGACTTTAAGATACCATAAAACGTGTACCAGATTTAGCTGACATCTCATTTATCTGTATGTCGCAGGGGTAGAATTTTGTGAAGAGTTAAGAGTTCTGTTGGACTCCCCTGATAAAATTTGTGACAATCTTTGGATTCTATTCCATTCAGATTGTGAGAAATATTCTATAGTTTATGAGAATCTTACTGGACTTTTGTGATTCTGTTTGCTTGAGTCTTTGTGAGAGTGGTCTATCAACATGTGCAAAAACTCTAGCCCTAATGTACGTACCCAATAAGAATGTGTTTGAATCTCTCTCATACTTGAATGTGAGTCTACCATAGCTGACATGATTGAGGTTCTTGAGCCATTCAAAGTAGGATACGGTCACACCACCAGCATTTATGTACAAATCCTACAGGAACAAAACAAAATAACAATGTGAGTCTGAAGTGATTGAGGTTCTTGAGACATTCAAAGTAAGATACGGTCACACGAATGAATGATACAGAGTGCATACTGAGCCCAAAAACGTCGTAGTTGGAGAAAACTTGTAGTTGCCTGCTCTGCAGTCGACAGATGATGATGATGATGATGACAGTCACACAACCAGCATTTATGTACAAATCCTACAGGAACAAAACAACTTGCTTATTGATTGTAACAGATGTAGGATGGAAAACACAAGCAAAATGCATTACCCGTAAGTTTCTACAAAATAGTCACCTTTGGAACATTCATTGTCTAGTTTTACAGAACTTACTCACAAAATAGCCATTAGTTGTTTAATGATAAGGGACAAGTTTTAAAGAACCTAATAGCAAGTGTTCGTTTGAAATGACCAAGTACTTTTAGATTCAGACACCTCGAATGCTTCTCCTCCCAGCATGTTATCTTACATTCTTGCAAGATGGTATAGTGCTAAATCACCTGTTTGTTTGTAAATAAAATTATCAGAAAAATAGTAGCAACATTTGTGCATGGTAACACCTAAAGGATGCAAATATTATCAAAAAAATGAATATTTGACATGCATTTAATAACTCCTCAGCTAATTAATGGTCCTAAGGTGTTGCCACCTGTGAAAATGTACTTCCAAGACACTAAGTATCTTAGTTTAATTACCATTACAAAGGCTACGTGAGACTCTTGAGTTTTGATAGCTATTCCAGAAGCTCTTTGCTTTGAACAAAAGTAGCCAGCTAGCCAGCCAGTATACTTACAGGTATAACTAGAATATTCCTGTCAATGAGGATCTTGTCTGCTTCTGGGGTTGTTGGTCCATTAGCACCCTCAGCGATGATCTAGAGAGAAAACAAAATAGTACCACAAATCGTTAAT
The DNA here is from genome assembly GCA_000969725.1 of Ophiothrix spiculata. Lineage (NCBI taxonomy): Eukaryota > Metazoa > Echinodermata > Ophiuroidea > Amphilepidida > Ophiotrichidae > Ophiothrix > Ophiothrix spiculata. Next base: position 70,368 of record JXSR01S007799.1, read on the forward strand.
TAATGACACTGGGTTTATTAAAGGTGCGATTCGTGATTCTGAATCTGATGTGTGAAAACCTGACCTCATTTCTAGCTAAATAAAAAGAAGAGCACAACATCAGGGATGTGAGAGGCCAGTTGACAAAAACGAGGAAAAGCGTCGTAAAGTTGGGTGAAAGGTCAAAAATGGGCTGAAAATGAATGAAAAAGCTAAAATTTTAGCACATGAACATAATCAAAAATGAGGAAATCAGCTGAAAAGAAACTTTCTCAACCCTGCAACATAAATGTATGCTGAAGATTCCACTTGATTCCGACCATTTGTTTTCAAGTTACAAGCTTTTCAGCATTTTATAAATCCCCATAGGCTACTGTAATTAGAATATTTCTCATTTTTCTCAAAAATGCAACCATATTTGAACGAATGGTTTGGGGTTTGTAACATATACCAGTCAAGAAATATATCAATTTTGATAGAGGTGACCTTGAGGATGAAAAATTGGATCATGAATTAAGTATATTCACACTGAATACATCTTATGGATGAAACATTTGGTTTTCGTAAAATTTAAAATGTAAAATTGTTTTACATCATTCTTCTATGTATTTGTCAAAACTAATACTAAATCGTTTGTTTACTCTTATGTATGAGCTACTTTACACCACACTCAAAATATCTCAGCTCTTGGTTGACAATTTTCACTTGCCTCAGATCAGCATAGTATCCTGGGATAAAATAAGTAGGTGTTGGAAAACTTTACACCAGAAGAAACTTGGATGTGATTGTTAGAGACCATTTTGTTTCACTTAAAAGATCATCATGTGTCAACAAGATGACTGACCTGTAATCTGGGTTACCAGTCCAGACGAAGGAAGAAAAGCATCATTCAGAATTCAAGGTATGTCAAAATTTGTGTTGCATTCGTCAGATAAAAACATATTACAACTTTATACTAACAAAGATTGACTTTTATACTAGTGTTTACCTTCGCTTTAATATGAGGTGCATTCCTGGCAGTGATGGTCTTTTCACCAGCACATGGAACAAGGATATCAGTTTCTAACAGCATCATATCCTCTTTGTATTCTTCTGCTCCTGGGAAACCCATGATAGTACCATTTGCCTAGAAAAAATACAAAACAAATAATGTTGACGAACACATAGTACAAATATCAATTACGACAAACTAATCTTCAAGAAATCAAGTAAGGAAGAATGTGACCAAGCGGTTAGAGCACAAGATACATAATACAGAGTTTCTGGGATCGGGTCCAGGTCTGACCATTCTTCTTATTTCTTGGGCAAGAAACTTTTACTCTATTGCTCTGTGGCTCGGAAGTCATAAAAGCAGTAGGTCCCATGTTGGAATACTCCCATCTTGGTGTGCTGCATATATTGTATAGGCCTACTAGGCTTATCTAAATGTCTACATATTCCAAGTTTAATATGAGCCAGTATCCATAGATACAGTACCAGGGGATTACTCCCAGGTGTCACATAGATCTATATTACTGCCATTGATCACATGCCACTCATACCACAAGTCCATTCAACTAAAATAATAATTATATCAACAAGTTGGTTCGTGAACCACACGTCTCGCCTGATGGCGTTTTGTAAAGGATTTCAACAGAAAAATTCATTATCTTGTAAAGGTCACCTTACTGGTAAGTGTTTGGTCCATATGGGACCACGGTTTTTGAAAGTTTGGTCCAAGTGGGGTCAAGGGTTCACAAGTTACAGCGATAACCTTGAAATGACTTCTGATGACCTGAGACCCTTTTGGGCTATGAATTGAGGTCATTTTTTAACTTGAATGAAGTTAATTTTTTGACCATTTCAGAAATTTGACCTCAATTGACCTTAACCTTGGGCCAAGGGTTATCACAGGTCCAAGTTTGCTGCATGCAAAGTCATGGCTTTGTATGACCTTGAAATGACATTTAATGGCATAGGGTAATTTTTTTTTAAATGGTCTCAGAACAACTTTTTAACTATTTGAAATTTTGACCTCAAATGACCCTTAACCTTGACTAACCTTGACCTTGGATCAAGAGCTAACAATGGTCCAAGTTCAATCCATGTGAGATTAAGGATTCGTGGTTATAGTCATGGGCTTGGAATAACCTCAAATGATCTCAGATAAACTTTGTGACCTTAAAATGACCTTGGGTCAACTTTTTGAACATATTTTAGATTTGATCTAAAGTGACATTTTGACCTTGACCTTAGGTCAAGAGCTATCTATCCATGGCCCAAGTTTAATCCATGTGAAGTCAAGAGTTCATGAGTTATGGCCATGACCATAAAATGACCTTGGATGACCTCGGGTAAAGTTTTTGAACATTTGAGATTTGACCTAAAATAACCTTTTGACCTTGAATGCCCTCGACCACAGCGTCAAAAGTTTATCCCGAGACTCTTCATGTCACCAAGTTTTTTAAAGGTAGGCCTTACGGTTCTGGAGATATGCAGCTGACAGTGTATGGCAATGTATCTTCCTCACTATGTTCAGGCGAGACAAAAATATATGACATCCCCAGAAATCTTCAAATCCTGAGTTCTACCTGTACTCTGGCAACTGAATGGTAATTTGACAGAGAATGCGGCTATTGAGCCAGCCGAGCGCCGTTCCTTGCTAACGCACAATTTGGCGGTAAATTGTAAGATGCGTATTGCGTTGTAGTCAAGTAATAGTAGCGCGAGACAGAACGCATAGCTTGGTCAATATGCACTCGCACAGCGTCGGTCCAGGCACAGCACCCGTGTGGCGCAATCCCCTAACTTCCCAATTTTTAGGGTGCAAATAAACCAGTTTCCTATCTGTACTTTCTTTAATCTATGGTTCTACCCAAGAGAGAGAGAAAGGGGGGGGG
>JXSR01S007802.1:1346-12649 GCA_000969725.1 Ophiothrix spiculata
TTGAGTACCCCCCCTGGGCTAGGTCAGCATCATCCCCAAATCTTATTATAAATTTGTTGGATAACAAGTAGTTCTGGTAACATATAGCAAAATGTCAATTACTATGAATTCTGTGTTAATGGGTTTCCACTGTATTTATAGTGTGCTATACCTCCCTGATTTGTAATTCAAAACTGCCTTGGCACACGTAACTGGTGTTCGCTGACCACTGTGACCCAAGTAAGCTCCATTCCACATTTCAGGTTCTGCAGCAACCTCTTGATCAGCCCACATAAGCACATTGCTGCCCAGAGTGAGCTCCAAGAGTTTTGTATGGGTTTTCACAAGACAATTAGCAGTAACCCAGTTAATTAAAGTCATCTGAAACAAACCTTTTCATTCTGGGCAGGACCAAATCACACCGTGCGTGAACAACAAACCAATCAAATCGATCATCAAGTCACGCAGCAACAAAATTGTCAAATCACGAAGCTCACAGGTATCGCATGAGTTGCGTTTGAACTTTAACCTCGGCGCATAAAAGTGTACTAACTATCGGCACCAGCAGAGTTCAAATTTGCGATCAATACCTTCCGCATTGCAAGTGAGCGCATTGCTTTAAGCTTACAAGACTGCTTATGGTGATCACAAACCCGCATCACTATAGTGTTAATAGCAAAGTACAAATTGAGGGTTGAGAGCCAGAAGGCCGTATTTGCATGGGCAATAATCCCTAAATACAAATATATACTGACTTGAATATCTCTGGTTAAAACTATGGACCTTAAGTGACGAAAATGTAGCTATTTTACTTAGGGGCGTAGCCCCGAAGTAAAGGCCTAGATATACTTTGTCATTTTTACCATCTTGAAAATCCATAGAACTGAATGCATATTGACCTCGAGTTCCCAGACAATATTATCGATCGGAATAATCCGCTTAAACTACAATTAGAATGATAAAAAATCAAGACGTGTGATAAAAATTCCAAATGAAAATGTTTCTCATTGGAGAAAAATCAAAGGAGTCAGCAAATCTTTTCAGCAGAATAAAATCCACTGTACCTGTCAAGGACAGTCAAGGACAGATTTCAGATTATAATGAAAAGACCAAGGTAATTATGGTATTGTTCTCGACCTAATGAGATCGATCTATGCTCCGTTGAACACCATCATGAAACATTTTCATAAATGGTGAAACATTTTACTCCATGACAAAAATTTTACACCATGAGAAAAAATCAAAATGAAAATTTTCATTCCGAATGAAAATTTAACATAGTGGTGAAAATGTAACACCATGAGAAAAATTCTGAATGAAAATGACTACAAAAATGACAAAGTATATCTAGGCCTTAAAACAGCTAATTTTAGTCACTGAAGGACTATAATAGTTTTAATCCAGAGATCTGAAAATGTCAGTATATATTTGTTTTGTTATGCTCCCCACATTAAGTTGGCTTTGTTTTTCTTTATTTATGCCTGTTTCAAACCTACATGTATTGTTCAAGGGATTGTTGCATGTGCAATACACCCCTTGTGACTCTTAGCCCTTGAAATGTTTAGAATCAATCCTGTAAATCCATGTGTCATGCTTAACTCATATAGAGAAAGAGTAGTCAACTGAGCTGGCACGCCAATGCAGACAAACTCAATCGAGTTTTAACGTTTTAACCACCCTTACACCCTGGTCACATAAGCCGCAAGAAGCCGTCTGCTGAATTGACGCCGTAAACACATAGTAACCTCGCCGCAAGGCTATGTGACCTGGGTATTCAGAGTTCATAGCAATACGTCGATCCTGGGTTTCCACCTGGAAGTCCATCTTAACCAAAATTTTAGCCCAAAATGAGTTTTGCCTATAAAACTAATTTGACGTGACATTAGCTCCTCCAATTCATATACTTAAGAGCGGGCAATTTGAATTGTTGTTTGGGATGGGTGGTAGTGCGCATCCATTTCACGCCTATTTGGGTGCATCGTTATGCTTTATCAGTGCATTGTGGGATTAAATTTCGGTAAAGATTGATTTCCGTTTAGTGCATCGTTATGCTTTATCAGTGCATTGTGGGATTAAATTTCGGTAAAGATTGATTTCCGGTTGGGAAACCCAGGATCGACGTATTACATCTCGGGCTTAAGGGGATTTGTCTACTGTGGCCTACCAGCTCTGTTGACTACTCTTTATATGTAACTCTAACATAAATAAAACTTATTTTTCTGGCTTTACCTGACAATGATATGTCCTAAATAATTAAAAAGGCAATTGACTCAATTCAGTTTAATTTGCAATCCATTTATTTCACTGCTTGCAAAAGCTATAGGTAACCATGTGAAACAATAACATGAACTTGGAACAGGAATCAAAAATAAATCTTACTAAATCAATGATGCACCATCTGATTAGGGAAAAGGGAGGAACCTAGTTCTAGCCGATAGGGAGAGAAAATAAACACATCTTTTCTCAACAAGTTCCCATACAATAGTCTTGGAGAGTACTCTGCATTATTTCACATCTTCAAATGTGAATATGTGACCCGTCATATCGAAAGGTACCTTAAGGTCAGCAAAATTTTTTGGTCTCATCTGAAAGCTGAGATTTTAAGCTTTAAAATGACACCTTGATTTTGGATATTGGATGTTCAGTTGCGAAGTTACACCCAAATTGGTAAAAGGCATCGGGCTGATTCGGAAAACTATAGTTCTGAGAAAATCGAATTAATTATGTTTGACAGAGATGTAACACATGAAGATTCAAATTTCCTGAAATGCATAAAAATTCTATTCAAACAGTGCAGTTTCCTGAAATTTCAAATATTTTTGGTAAATTTCCTGAAAAGTTACATCCATGGTTTGATATTTGAATTTTCCGAAGCCATTTTCTATTGCACATGCTCAGCTACTTAGGACAATAATGAGATTTATATTTACACATTTTATATATTTTATATTATCAGGAGTTTGCAACCATGATGGACTCTCAAAAACCAGCTTTAATCGCTAGTAGAACCCTTCATTGCTTTGTCTACCCGAGCGTTATTGGGAAGCTGTAAATGGGAAACATTACAATCTAAGTGTAGATAGGGTGCGCGCTTGGCCAGCGACTCCTAGGTGAATGCGAAATGATTGTGACGGTTTCCTGACGGCGGGCAGCGCTTTGAAACAGTTGTATAAGGCGCTCTATCAATGCTGTGTATTATTATTATTATTTCTCTGCTAGTCCCTTCATTCCTACCCCTTGCCCTGTTTGGACACTGGCTATTACGTCATAAAAGAATTCTAAAAATTATATATATGGAATATAAGGCACATTTGGATGGGCTTCAAAAGAAATTCAAAACATAGGGTATAATACAGTGGAACCTCGTTAACACAAAATCACTGGGGGCCAAAGAGTTTTGTTTGTGTTACCAGGAATTTGTGTTATCCAACTGGATTCACATAGGAAATCAATACTTTGCACCCATTTTGTGTTATCAGGGTTTTGTGCTAACAGATTTTGTGTTAACGAAGTTTCACTGTATGTCACAATTAAATTCATGCATAGGAGTTCCTGTATCAGATAATGCACCATCAACTACATTTTCTAGCCCTTTTATCAACTAAATATTATGCCCACTTCATACATAATGTTAAACCTTTATTCTTCCCTCTATGGTTTTAAATAGTGTTAGATACATAATACAAAATCTACAAGCGACTGGATGAAAAGTAAAATCAAATCAAAGTCATCAACATTGCCAGAAATGAACAAAATAAACACACGTTATGATGGAGATGGAATAGAACCAAAATGGACGAAACAATTTGGATTTTGGTGATGATAAATACGACAAGCATCTTCTGTGAACACAATGAGAAAAAAGCTAGAAATAGATTGGTTAGATTTCTTAATAGAAAAATAACCCTTGAGTTTTACCATTGAACACTAATTTCAAATGCTACATTAGTGATATTTAACATTTGTTCTAACATGTCACTGCACTGCTTGCAATTTGAGAACCAACCGATTCAATCCCTTATCATTTGTGAATGTTTTACCAATCCTTAAGGCCCATATAAGATAAAACTTTTCCCAAGTGTTACACAAAACAAATGTGCACCATCTTATTTTACCTCTGAGCCTTCATTCATAATACCTGGTCACTACACATTTTTTTTAACTCTGTGTGAACCTGATACTCAACTATATCTGATATTTTTTTGCCTAGAAAAAGATCATCACATTTTCTTTCTCAATTTACCTCAACTATTGTAACCGTTTCACTTATCAGCTCTACTTTGCTTTTTTACGCCATATAATATTACTTTCTAGCAAGTATAATTTAGCAAATTTAAGTAAGGCCTTGTCAAAATTAAATGTGAGCAAAACGATTTGGTTTACAACTTGAACTATCTGTTTAGGTTAATTACTTCAAAAGCTAAGGTTTGGCAAACACGAATACGGTAATTCTAAAGATCTTAAAATTCTCACGCTTACAGAATGAACAAAGTCGTACTATTACAGAGTAATATAGGACAGAGATTGAAATTGATAACAAACACAACAAGTGTTTCGATCAAGTGAAAAGTCTATGTCTAATTCACGTCGCCTAATTTTGAGTGAACTAACACCTTCCATTATAATACGTGTGCAATGATGTCTGATTCTACGGTGAAATTTTGCAAATATCATTTACCAATTTATGACACTACGTCAAATAATTGGATGATTATCGACCTTCCTGTCAAGAACCTGATCTTAATATAAACTACATGTAAAGTGAACAGCATAAAACACGTTTGTTTTAACAGAAAAACAAAAAAATCAAAAACATTGAACAAATAAAACTCAAAAAGTAAACTTTTTTTTTTAAATCAAAGCACTCCTTTTCTATTACATAGTACCATTGGATCATAGGTGGTAAATATCCGGTACATGTTGAAAAGGTCAAAGGTCACTGTTTTACCTTCTATGGCAGTACGGTACCTCCATTGCCAGCCAACCTTGTTTTGACTACAACCATGACTCTACCTCCGGTGCACTGCAAGTTCTTGTCTGAACAACATGGGATCACAATTATCCACCATTACACTTACCCCCTTTTTTTTACTATATTGCACACCATGATTCATTTTAAAACAAACTGAAATGAAATGATTTGAACTGCGGGCCGATAAGTCTTTGTTCTTCTTTATAAGGCAATTATTCTTATACAGTTCCTAAAACATTGGTTAGCAATACCAAATGCATCTTACGATGACTGATTTCACATTCGGCTTCACATCACAAGAACAGAAATTACAATTGGAACGGTTTCTCAGAAGCGGATGCACACACTGTCAGGACTTTTTCATATTCACTGCTCTTATAAGGCCTTGATTGAGCATATCTGTGACTGAAATCTGGTTGTTTCAGTGTTTTTGAATTAATATACCAAATGCTGGATACCAAATTACCAAAGGATGATTAAAGCTCTTCCCATAACACACAGCAACAATTCAGTAAACCCAATGAATGTTCACCAAGGTCACTCCACTATTGCATTCATTTGTGTGGTAAACAGTTTGAATTTACTCTATTTCAAACTGTATTTTGGGCATGAAAAACTCTGTCGAAATGGTATTTGTTTACATAGACATCAAGCTGTGATTATCCCCTTTCTGAAGGTCTTTTCTATTCATACTTCGACTATGTAATAAATTTTCTATAGCAAGTTTTCCATCACTAGTTTTATCATATAAGTCTATGCAGTTGGTTCACTCAGTGGGCTGTTTATAAGCTGTAGAAGTAACAGTTTCAATTGAATGGTGGGAAGAACTTAAATCACCCTTTGCCAAATTACTAGACATTTTGCATACACTTACTTATATGCATATATATGCCCACACTTGTTTCAATTGCTATATGATTCCAACTGTTTCTGTATCAGTAAAACCTTTCATCCTACTTGTCCCTGTATCTCATTTCTCGTGCTAGCCTTACTAGCACACCAAGTTCTGACATCGTGGATCACTTTCCCATGCTTTCATTTCAATCATTTCATTTCTGACCATTCTTTCCGCTCAGTCCCATTTTGTCCCAGCAAAACGTCTTTCCTCCACACCAGTATTGCACTCCCCATGTTTGCACAGTTGCAGTTAATGGTTGCATATTCCTTCATTAGGTGGCAATGGGTTTTCGGTGTCGTCTACATTTTCCTCGCAGGTTTTCGTTTAACACCGCTGTTTTATAAATGCAGACAATGACACCGCCTTTCTAAACCCATTCCGTTTACGGTGACTCTTCCTTTGTTTTAAGTGCTCGGTTGACTTCTTCTTCATCGTCTTCATAATTTTCTTAGTTTAGGGAACGCGTCTCTTCGCCTCGCTCGGCGTGGCGTTCCCGTCCGTGTCTCTAGTAACCAAAGGTGTGCGAGTAGTTGCGATCACCTTGGTAGGTGGAATCTTGGGACAGTGCCGCGTCAACCTGGGATTTGAACTCCTCACCCAGGTAGCTGTCCTGTACAAAGAAAGCAAATATGAAAAACATGTTTAAAGGGAATTGTACAAGTTCAGCATCATCCCCAAACATTTTGAGAGTTTGCACCATTTGAAGTATTAGCGGTAATAATGACAGCATGCAAAGTTTCGTTGTCAAATTCAAACCGTATGTACCAAAATATTTAGATATTCTCTTATTTTTAATTATCGTTGTCGACAACGATAAATACTGCCCTCTATAGTTGAATTTCTAGAATTGGCCTTTTCAGGATATCTAATGAAAATTCCAAATTTATTTTGATTTTTCTGCAATCTATAATGTGAAAGGAATGTTTTACAAACAAATCTTTGGCTCTTTCTCATTGTATAACATCAATAAATACGTTTAGAGAATAGCCTCATACCCAAAATCAGCAAATAAAATAAAATTCAAATTTTTGACTTTTTTGAAGGTTTTTATCAAAATTTTCCTGTTATCTGGTAATTGACTGTTAATTTCTAACTTAGGAAGTGTAAATCATCCACAAACAAAATTTCAAAATGTTGTCCAATGCCCCTTTAAATAATGACTCAAGTGATGAATTATGACCTTATGAGAAAAACAGATTACTTTTACTTATTAAATTAAGCAGAGACATGCTATGGGAAAATGTTTCGCACAAAGATCTGACGCCATGCTTGAACATTGAAATAACATGCACGTGAACTCCCTCTATGATAATTTATACAGGATTCATGCCAGTCATTAAGGTAGCTCTAACGGCTACGGTTTCACAGAATGTGCAGAATGATGAAAAAAACTTGAATTCCAAATTTTGATTTTTTTTTTTCCGTCGAAGCGTTTTCGAGTTAAGCTATTTTTTATTTTCCAATTTCCAATACACTTTGTACATGGCATATTTGGCCACCATGAAAATTTCACAAATTTTCTGAAAAAAATACTATTTACGAAAGATTTTTTTCTATGGCAGTGGTTCACAAATGAAACTAATTTTCTTTTCTTTGAATCACAAATTGTCATAAATTTTGATTTAAAGAAATTTCTTTCATCGTTTACGAACGGGAGACTTTTAATATTTCTACTTCCCGAATTTTATTGCGTTAATTTCTAGAAACACTGAATAGCCAGGTTTCTCAGAATTTTCAATCATAGACTCACCAGGTATACACTGTATGCAGCGCCCCATGAAGGAACATTCGCACAGGGGACCCACGGCTTTACGTGACTGTCCGCGGAGCAAGTAGAGTAAAGTTTCTTGCCCAAGGAAACAAGGAGACGAAAACCGCCCAGCCCGGGGCTCGAAACCCACAATCTCTGTATTACGAGACCCGTGCTCTAACCGCTTGGCCACATACTTCCCATGCTTCAATCTTAACAAACAAGGTGTCAAAGGAAAGCTTGATATATCAAATTTGCAACAATCTCTCGGTGGGTTTTAAAATTAAAGTGTTTCTAGAAAGTGTTATAGGTGTTTGAAAATATGCCTAAATTTAGGAGTTAAAAAATCATTGTTCTTGATAATAAAACACTTTGTGGCAAAAAGCCCACAAGAGAATTTGGCTATTATGATCCTTCACCAGCCCCTAAAATTTGAATGTCATAGCACATTCCCTCTTGACATGAAAATTCAAAAACTCCGATTTTTAGGGAATTTTCAAAAAATAAAGAAAAACATTAAGAAATTGGCCAAATATTGTAAAACTTATTAAACGTAACCATTGAAGGGTTTTATTTAAATGGAAATAGGTTTTGGTTCCCATTCCCATAAACTATTCACTTTTAATTTTCTGACATGTGTAAATAGCCGTTCAAGCTACCTTAAAGTTAATATTTCAAAATGTCTAAACAAATTCTGAAAAAGAACAGTTTTCCTATTCTTTAATACAAGACAAAATTTCCTGAAAACAAGATATTGTTAGTAACACTTTCTGAATTCAGGAAATTTCCTAGAATTTACTCTGTTTATGGCCCGTGACAGCTTTGGTTGTGTAGGCCATGATTAAGGGAAACCAAGCTGAAAGGAATATTTCTATATGTACATATATACTGACCTGTGACAGCTCCGGTTGTGACAATCCTGGTTGTGACAGCCCCGGTTGAGAGAACCCTGGTTGAGATAGGCCTGGCTGACTCATTGGTTGACTCATAGACATATTGCCTTGAGTGAGTGGGCCTTGAGAGAAAGGCTGAGAGCCATCCTGAAATCAAATCATGTATTATGATACCACTTTAATTGTTTTAATAATGGAGTTGATAAGTTTCACTAATGAAGAGCAGTGTCATTGTATTCATGCTTTGCATTGCTTCTCTATCCTATCGAATATGTCACATCAAGGTATTGTCTCTGCCAAAATCCCTCGGACAAAATCGATCACGTGACCACGGATTGCAGCAGACGATCGCGTTTGTAAACAATTGGCCCTGCAGTCTGGATACTTATTAACATCGTCTGAAGAATAGTGACACTGACTTTAACTGGCTTACACTTCACTTCTCAGTTGTTGTTAAGGCTGGGGTAGACCTTCAACTAGCATAAATGTTTTTTGTACTCTAACTCTCAAACTAATTGCATAGACAATATAAAAGTATACATTTTTAGAAGTGAATTTTTACCCTGAACATATTGGTGATATCGGTTTTTGACCAAAATTGTTGATTTTTGCAAAAAATGCCAAAAATCATCATTATTGCCATAACATTTCTGGAAAGCCTAACTAAAATGTTTCATTCGTGAACTTTTTTACATTTTTGGAATTTAGAAATAAATGTCTAGGAACGGTTTTCTTAAATTTTTGATTCTTATCTTATTTTTTGAAAAATTGCCAAAAATAGGTCAAAAATTGCCATTTTGGTGGCAGCGGTGGGATTTGTTTACATTTTTTGACCTATTTTCGGCATTTTTTTAAAAACCAAGAAAAAAAATCAAAAATTTGAGAAAACTGTTCCTAGACATTTTATTTGTTTCTAGATTCCAAAAAGCAAAAAATTTCAACATTTCACAAATGCAAATTTAAGTTAGGCTTTCCAGAAATTTTGGGGCAAAAAAATGCAGTTTTTGGCATTTTTTGCCAAAATCAACATTTTTGGTCAAAAACCGATATCACTAATATGTTCAGGATAAAAATTCACTTCTAAATATGTATACTTTTATATTGTCTATGCAATTAGTTTGAAAGTTAGAGTACAAAAAACATTTATGCTAGTTGAAGGTCTACCCCAGCCTTAACTCGTAGAAGTTATGTAGTGATCAGTTTGATCGTAATTTACTTCAGAGATAATGTGAGTCAGTATGTTGGCAACTATATTTAGTACAAAATTTATTCTCTGTGTAGTATTGGTGCACATAAATTATTCTATCTTCACTATGTTACTTGCACTACCACACCTTGGTAAGAATTATCACTTTGTAATTACACCATTGCTTCATCAACAAAGTTGGCAGTTTGTAAAGGGAACATAGGATTATACTAACCCTTAACCATTTTAGCTCTAAGCTCCTTTATTGAAATTGATCAAATTAATTAAGTTGAAATGAAATTTTGGCTCACCTGGCTTTGCAGTGACAGATTATACTGAGACATGTTCTGGCTGTTGTTAGATTGGTGCTGGTGAGAAGAATGCTGACCTTTGCCCCTGCGACGATCACGAGACGGAGGCGGCCCCTTGTTGCCTCTTGGTCCTCCTGGGTGGTGATGCCCACCAAAGGGCGGTGGTCCTTGGTTGAAGAACGGTGGTCCATGGTGAGGTGGTGGGGGCATAAACATGTTGACTGGGATGGGGACCCCTGAGGCAGCCATGTGGGCTTGATGAGGGTGGATGTAGCCCATCTGGTCATGGACACGAGCTGGGTTGTGGAACCTGCTGGTTGGGGCTGAGAGAAGAAATAATGGGGTGTTCACAAAGTTTGGAAAATAATCAATTTAGAGACGAGCAATCGCCAGTATATTACTTGATTTTTGCCATGGATGGGCAAAATGCAATGACAGAACGAGCAACTATTTAGCTTAACGTTCTGTCTTAGCATTTTGCCCATCCGTGGCAAAAATCAAGTAATATAATGGTCAATATAAAGCCTTTCTAGAATTTGCCTCCATTCATCATGCTGAACCCCCCCCCCCTTTTTAATCGGTCAATTTGCCTGGTGATGTAGACACTGGAAGACACTTATTTCTTCAAAAGTTAAGTTTTTAAAACTATGTTATGTTCATAAGCTATTCAACAATAACTGTGCAATAGATCTCTATGAACATTTCCTAAAACTCTCTGATGTTCAAAGATACAGTACAAGAGGTAGTGCTTACAATTTCATGGTGCCAAAAGTGAAAAATCTTGCTGACTCCAGTTTCTATTTCAGTGCAATTAGGGAGTGGTATTCACTCCCTGTTAACAATATAAGTATTGGCAATATTCAGGCTTTAAAAGTGCAATCCGTAGGTACATCTCCAATGAGGCACATTTTTTATTGGCCGTGTGTAATTTTAATGATTTATAAATTTATTTGTTTTTATCCTTGTATATTCCTTGTGCCATTTTTTGCCTCAGCCATTTTGCTATCTTTTCAAGGACCTCAATGGAAATAATCCTGAAATATGGCTTTCACGAGTTATCCTAGTTTTAAATCAACTGTTCTGTTTTGTGTAATCTTTATATTCTGTGCAAATTTATTTCCTGTACGTGTAATTTTAAATTTGTTTTTATATTTGTATGTTGAATTGGAACCAAATAAAATCAATTAATCAATCAATCAATCAAACTCACCTCCTCCATTCATCATGCCGGATCTATCATATATCCCTCCTGGGATCATAGCCTCTCTAGCATCAAACATGGCAGTAGTCATGAAACGGCCACCCTGGAAGAAA
>JXSR01S007802.1:46030-56168 GCA_000969725.1 Ophiothrix spiculata
AGATCTTCCAGTGTGGCATCAGGGCTGTCTTTCCATAGCTCTTCCAACCTATTGATCTGTTGAGCAGATATCTGCCTGGCTCTAAGCTGCTCCTGCTCTGATGGAATCTTCACCAACCACTTCAGGAAACATCGGTCTTGGATCAGTGGCTGCCATTGACTTGGATCCCTGTTGAAATGGTTAAATGCAAATTATGGAATGCTAAATACTGGACCACCTCTCAAAACCTTACTTACAGTACTAGTGGAATTGACATGGGAATAGATCTCATCAGTAACTGGAATTCATGTTTGCATGCAGTAATAGATGCCTGGTTTGCACTTTAAGATTACCAGAGTATATGTGGGTTGCTCCAGTAAAATGAGAGGAAAGTTGCCAATGAAGATTTTGAATAATTGGCTTCTAAAGTAAAAAATATGGCGTAAAAGGTTGAATTTCGTTTTTTGACATAAAATGCATCCATGCATAAGTGTTTAACTTTACCTTGAGTTTCAAAGGTCAGTTATGTTGGGAAGTGCAATTAATCAAGGTTAATTGATCACATTTTGCTATCACACTCTATAGTAATCACAAAATTTTAAAATTAATGTGCAGCTAATTTTTTATTGCCATATTCTCCGTGGACTGCCTTGTATTTTGATCTTTAAACAGAGAATGGAGAGAAAGTGTGACAAATTATATATCATTCGAAAGGTGAGAGTATAGAGAATTAAAATATGCCATAAACTCAAATTTGAAATTCGCAACTTTCCAGTTATTTTGCCAGAGCATCCCTCATATACTGTTTTCAGGTCAAGAAATCCTAAAATATGTGTGATATGCATTCACTTTGATAGATCTACAGGTATACAATTTACAACTTGTTTACCTTTTTTCCATATAACCATAACATGAAGGGTGATAGCACCATGGTCGGTTATCATTATTATTGCAATTTCTCATAAATTGTATACCATTTGATTTGATCATTGTATTGTTTCATAAATCATTTATCTATTTTTTTCTGGAAGTTTACTTGAAGTATATTCATTCAGTTTCGGAAGTAGATCAGTACTGAATTCAACTTCCTCATTTCCTTATCCTAAGTTCTATTCATGATTGTCAACTTGGTTCACCTTTCATTTTCTCTTTCATAAATTCTACTTTCAAACAACATAAATAGATTCATATATTGTTCTGTGTGTTACTTTCAATACACAGCAACCAAGTCATACCGTTACAAGGCTCTGCAAACTAGACCAACATTCTGACATCAGAAATATTGTAGAAGACAACAAAACCAGTATGAGTCATTATTACAATTTATAATCAGGATTTTTCTATCAATGATATATGATCAAACTGATTTAAACACAAGTGTACTAGTTTACACTAATTGTAAACAATAGTTCAAACTGAGTAAAATTTGAGTTTAGTCAATTCATATGATTCCTTCTGATAATTTTGAATAACTTTCAAGACTCTGGCAAATTATGGTCAAGATTTCATTAGGTGTAGTTCAGCAGTTTCTCCTGACTAAAAGAGCTCTTCCTTTGACGAATTAAATATAATTAGGGTCTTCAGCAAAATCTTACCTGATATTAATGTGATGACAAGATGATGACAACTACAAGAATTAAATTACAATTACTGGTCGGAATTTTGAATGTTGCTGCCATCAGGCATGAGATTGAAATTCCATGAAAAAACAGGAAAACGGTCTAAAAAACAGAAAAACGTGGACATTTGGCCACAAAAACAGGAATTCCTGTTTAAACAGGAAGATCCTCATGCCTGCTGTCACTACATCATAGATATAGAGAGATATGCAAAATCCAATCAATAATAGTCACAGTGGTTACTCTTTTTTTGTCAAGTTTACGGCTTCTGCTGCTAATTATCACTTGTATGTACGAACATCCATCAAGGAATTGTACACCATATTGTTTATATGTATACAATATAATATCAAACCATCTGTTCCCTTTGCCAATGTGTAGATCAGAGATTCTCAACTAGCGGCCCCACATTGACGCTTTTGCTCTCTCAAAAAACAAAGAAATATATTAGAAATACACTGAAAAACAACAGATCATGTGGCGCTTTAGCCTACAATTTTCTCATTTATGTGGCCCATTGTAAGAACTAGTTGTTTCTCAACTAGTTCTTATGTGCCACATAAATAAGAAAATTGTAGGCTAAAGCACCACATGCATATATTGTCAGTGTATTTCAAATGCATTCTTTGATTTTGAGAGAGCAAAAGCTCTAATCTCAGTCAAAGCGCCAAATTAAATTTGTGCGCCGCTAGTTGAGAATCCCTGAGTGTAGATATTGATTTCAAAATTCTTACCAATTCATGTCTTTCAAGTTGCTCTGCGTAGCGCATGGTTGTCGACATAGCAACACCACGACCGAGTCTGCCTTAGCTGGTATGAATCCTAGCAGGAACACATTGCGACATCCACAGTTGTAACACTCCAGGATGGTCTCCCCCAGGGGGCTGTCTTTGTGAAGGGTCACCTCTTTGCATTTGGCTCGCACCAGATGGTTGATAATGTGGCTGTTGATAAAATAATGGAACAGATCTGATGAGTAATATATAATGAGAACAGCTTTGGAATTTTTTTTACTCAGAAAATTCAGCAAGTGGTATTATAAATAGATAGAAAGAACATATTTTTAGAAGTGGATTTACATGATGATCATAACACTTTTACAGTTTTCAGTACCAACTGTCTAATTCAATTCAACTGACTTTATTCCATTAATATACATGTATGCAAAATATAAACAAACAAACACACTGATTAAAATACAAAGATGTAATTAATGGAGGAGGGCAAGTCCAAGCTAATGTTTCCCATTTTCTGATGTCCCGTACGTAACATGAGGGTGGTATAACATCAATAATAAGAATCTCAGCACAGAACTAATATGTTCTGGTTGTTGTAATTAGGGAGAGCATTCTTAGTTGTGAAAATGGTTTGAATTCACTCAAGCGTATCCGAGAACCGTAAAGAAGTTTACATTCGTTACGTATGGGACATGTTACGTATGGGACATTAAAAATTTGATATTACTCAAAATACTGACAACTTATAAAAATGATTTTTACATTAAAAGATGGGTACTTCCATGTGGTCTAAACCAGTGAGGTTACTTAAGAAAATAAAACTTTCTTCAAGTTCAAATATCCAAAAAATGTGTTACGTATGGGACGGACGTCTTCTCCAGTCCCATACGTAACGCACATCAGTATCGACTATATCTCATTAGTAAATCTGCATTTTAAGTTTATATTTCCATGCATGGTGTACTTTATCTTTACCCAACTATAGCTCACAAAAAGAAATTCTTGGAGTTCAATCTGTAGGAGTAACAGGGTCTTGAATTCTCTGATTTGTCCCATACGTAACGCGCGCGTTAGCTTGGACCTGCCCAGGAGTAATCAAAAGGTCAAAGGATACCCCTTGTTGAGAAGTGTTCATGGCTGGCCCATAGTCAAAAGCTGACAAGTAAGAAGGCATGGGCTGGAAAATAGTAACTCCCGGGAAACTTGCTTTATGGGTGGCTTCAAAACTCAACCGGTTGTAATTTTGCAAACTCTTCTGTATTGTGACAAAAACGTGGTCGACTGTTTCAAAAATCCATATGGTTCAACAAAATGACAGCTACTCTAAAACAGCATTTAGGGAATAAATCATAGCCTTTATAGTATTTTCATTTATTAAATTTCCCTGCGTACTGCATCGTTTAACTCGAGCGTAACGCGCGCGATCATCGGCGCTTCACAAGCACTGCAATTAGACCAATCACGCGCTGTAAATAAGTGCGACTTTCACGCAAACCACTGTAGCAACAAGCGTCGTTCTCTAAAAAACCCGCGAACGGAGAAATTTAATTATTAAAAATACTATAGTAGGAAATGCCTGACCTTTAGACATTCATTAAAGCACATGTAATACATTAATGGCTAAATATTTTTCTTGTTGGAAATATTAAAATGTAGACTTAAAATTTATTGAACAGAAACACCTGATCGATTTGGTCAGGTAATTTTCATTCTCATTGAAAAGTTGGTACAAAGACTGGGCAGGACTGGAGTGCGCTCTGTCTATAATGCATGTTCAAGTTTGGAAAATCTTGTAAGTAATAAAATGCTTGTACTTGGTATGAAATCTTTTGCCTCAAATTCAGCTATCTTGACTTTTACTGCATGTATTCTGGACTGGATGAGTACTCCAAATTGAATCAAAATGAATTCTAAAAGTAATCGATTTAGCAATCGGTTTCTAACCACTGTAAAATTTACACACACACACACCCTCACACAAATGAAAACCCATGAATAATTCTGCCTTGTCATCACACTACATTTTCTAGCATTTATCATTTTCGACTCTGTGATAAAAGGGCACATTTATATGAAGCCTACATTAGAAATTCCAATGAAATATCATTTTAAGGATTCATATAGAAACAGTATCATTCAGCTCTTGAATTTTTGAATCATATAAGTAAAGGTTGGTAAAGGTCATATGCATAACACTTTACTGAAAAAACATATTAAAGGTGTAAGTTCCGATCACATTCTCATCCCCCAGGGCTCAACCGGAAGTAGTAGCTAAGGATGAAACCTTGCACAATGCATTTCAGAGGTCAAAGTCATTTAGTTAAAAGTAAATTATACACATCCTAAAATAGGAACCTACACCTTTAAGGATTCAATTATCTAGCCCTTTGCACGAAGCCTATATTAGAAAAGAAACTTCACTGATACAAGGATTCTCAAGAGATACATATCCAATGTATTTTTACATCTTCTATGAAAAGTTTGCAAAAAAGGCATCTTGATCTATGACTTTCTCAAATATTGCACATTGGTATTAAAAACAAACCCGGGGTTACAAACTGGTCTTAAACAGGTACTAGAAATATCACACTTGCAAGAGCTGTAATAACATTCATCATATGAATTGGAATACATGTAGAATTGAGGAAGCATTAAATTTAACTCGGAACGGTAAATGCTTGCAAGAATTTGGAATTCAAAGGTGTAACCACAATTCACATACCAATCACTAGTTGACATTAAAGTATAATTCATGATTCAAAGTTATGCAAAAATGATCGTCTCTAGATCTGTAAACTGGGTAGAGGTCTTTTCTCTCTCTCTCTTGTACCAACACTGAAATTCTTCCGATTTGAATGGTAGTGTGGATATGGAGATTGTTCAGGGCATGAGAGTCCCACATGTGCAAGATAACAAGTCACATACTTTATTGATAAAGGTTTACTCACACAGTAGAAAGGTCACTAAGCATGTTGCTACATGATCTATATGAGGTACTGGACTTCAAACATTTGCAGTCTTCTCAATTGAATCATTCATGCTTAAATATGAATTGAAATCAGTATGTTTATCTTAATTATGACACCCTTAGTCAGCTTTGGTCCATATGTGATAGCTCACCCCGGTATGGGGGGGGGGGGGACTTTGATATCAATTTTGATTTTATCATTTCTTATGTTATTATGTTATATGTAGCATTCATTTTTTGTTGCCTATTTTCACCAGTTTCTTGAAAAGTGTTCTGTCGCAAAAAAGACTCGCAAAGACCCCTTTTTCAGGTTGAGCCATAATTTCTTCATGATTTGATGGTGAAGGAGGCAATTTTGCAGTGTGAAACAGAAAAATGCTTATATAATGAAACTTAAAGTGTAATATTATATTTTACAGAAGCCAAGATTATGATGCATTCAAAATAGTACTTCTTAACATCCAGGTGAAATTTACACCAGGGTATTGAAAAGCAAAGTGTGAAAACTATTAACCTATAGCTGATCACCACAAAATTATCAAAAGTTATAGAAAGGCCTAGTCTTTGTGACTGCCAACATTTTGATTTTTACCAGACTGATAACTGATTGTAAACAGTGCAAGGTTTGAAACCCTCCTCCATTGCACTTACCTCCCTGATGTGTTCCCTCTTCCATTGCAGAACCACTTCTTTGTTGAGTTACACAGAACTACAGCTGATGGGTCATGGATTCCACAATATCTGGAAAACGCAGATAAAATATTCGTAAAGCAAAATTGATAAACAAATTGTTTTTCATTTTCAGTCCTACTCCTAACTAAATTTCTAATTCGATTTGTCCATTCTTTAAGTTGAGTTTCAAGTACATTAAATTTCTAATTCGATTTTTCCAATCTTTTTTTGTTGAGTTTCAAGTACATAATTTAAGAAGATAATAATAATAAAATAAAGCAAACCCTACCTACATGTATCAACCCTGCAAACAAATAATATTGGGGGGGGGGCACTGCTAGGGAAAACCACCAGACGGGCGCTTGATTTTCTGGTTTCGGATATTGGGTGAGAGCATCTCTCAATTTACAGTGCTCTGGAATATTAAAGGACCTTATGAAAACAAACCATACGAAACAGGAATAATGATTTGTATTTAAAAATTTCTTTGCAAAACTGGCTGACATTTTGAATGCTTAGACAGACTTATCACCTGAGGCAACTTGTAAGACATGACATTGTTATTTCAGCTAACAGTGACTTGCTTTTAATATGGTACACATTATCTTTTGAGGCTCTAAGCTTGTTATGTTCAAATATCTGATTTTACTGAAATCTAACATTATGTTTAATACATGAATATACACGTATGAACCATTTTGATAGTCAATTTTTAAAAGCTCTTTCTTTCATGCCTTGCCATGAATGACATTTTGTTTCTAAAACCCTGTTTTATGGAATAAGTTAAAAGCTAATTCTTGCTCGAAAAAAACCCTCTATTTTCTTGATCTATGACAAATCATTTTTAACATATAACCTGCTTTACCACTTTTAAGGCGTAAACACTTCATTTCTGAGCTGATGATTTTTCACAACATCAAAATATAAACAAAACTCTGGCATTTTATACAGGGTGTCCATGAATGATTAGTACCAGTCTATTTGTACAGGGGAAGGTATTGTGACATGTTTCATCAAAATTGAACGCTTTGCTGCTTTTTGAGACATCGCAATTGAAAATCAATGTTCCGCATCATTTTTTAATTCTGAAAATAACTAATGCACATCTTAAAATAACACTTATCTTTATGGATGTTGAAAAAAAAAAATTGCTCGGCCACATTTATGCTTAACTTAACGTTTCTAGATGCATATTTCAATGAAAAAAACTTAAAATAGAGAGGAATTATTTGGATGTGAGGGTTTAAGGCATTGATATGGGGTGGGGTGGCATGGGTTAACCCATGTTTCTTTATTCCAATTTCAAAATCATTTTGAGAAGATTATAAGCTTCAAAGTAGCTCTGGAGATGTAAAGTGTACATCTTGCTTGTTCACCTAAAATCTGACAAAAATAGCATGTTTCTATGATTTTGTAACAAAATATTGATTTGCCATGGATTTTCATATATTCCAATTTCATCCAAGCAGGGCTAGAATTTTGGCGCGAGTCCGAGACTCCACTCTCGCAAAGACTCGCGCAAAACATGTCCACGAGAATCCAAGTAGACTCTACTAAATCCCAAAAGCTCCCACACAAAGTGAATGGAGGAAAATCCAAAGACCCACGCAACTCCATCCATGAGAATCCAAATGGACTCTCGTACCTCTGAACACAATTCTACCCCTGCCAAGTTTGCCAAAGTGTGCTGTCTTTAGGATATCACTGTGATGTCATTCCATATTCAAGTACTTATGTTAGTGTCATGGATAGAAGAGGTTTTTACTTACAAAATGGTAGCAAATGAGTAAGGAGTTCCGAAAAAAGAGTCATAAGAGGGAGTTTAAACAATTGCATTATACAAGAATTGAATCAAAACACTTGCCCATATTAAAATAAAACCAGTTTTGACAAAATTACTACTGGCATTACATTTTTTTCCACAGGAGTATGCGATTTTTAAAATTCAAAACTCTTTAGTAAAATATGTTTTTACTGATAAAAATGAGGCATGGGGTTAAAATCTGGGTACCTGCCCGTTTTAAGTTTACGCAGGTACAAAAGTCTGTCGAATGATTACCCGAACTGGAAAATAAAATCACCATTCTTTGTTTCTGCACACCATTATATTATCAGGAACAACAATTAGAGGAGTACACCGCCTGCATACAATCTGCAAGCATTTTGTCATCAGCTGGATTAATTTCCAGGTTTACAGCTGTATCATAACCATGGCAACAAAGTGATAATTAAAGAATAACCTGATACAAATAAATGCAAGCATTTTCTTTCATGTGTATGAACAATGAACTTACTCTATAAACAAATCCGGTGCATGATGTATTAATTCGAGTAAAATAAGCACTCATAAATTATAAATCAAAATTTAAATGTTTGCTTTGCTCTGTTCATCTAACTTGTGAAATTTTGGTATGTACAATGTCCAACACAAAATATTCTCTTCATAAGTTAGTTGAGAATTAAACTTATCATTTTTTTGTTTAACTAACCAGGGGTGTGAGAGGCTAGGTGACAAAAATGAGGAAAAGCGTCATAAAATTGGGGTAAAAGGTAAACCATGGGCTGAGCCTGAAAATGAATGAAAAAGCTAAAATTTTAGCACATGAACACTTTGAAAAATGAGAAAACAGCTGAAAAGATCGAGGAACTCTCAGATCCCTGACTAATTTGAAGACAAAAATTCAATTAAACTCATTTTGATGGAAGAAATTTGCTGACATTAATTAATAAAATTGTTTGTCATGTTGAATCAAACTGAGACTGTCACAAATCAGATCATGTTCAACTTTTAATGAAATATCAAGGGGTTAGAACAATATATAAAACAAAACAATATTAGATGAGTCATCGTTTAAGGCCAAATTTTAAAAATAAATTGTTTGTTTTACCCTCCAGTGGAAAAATTAAAATTTTGGGAGAATGATGTCATTCCATGGATTTTATCGTGAATACCAGGCAAGCAATGCAGGGCTTAATCAAAGATTGTGGGTCATTATTTAGAGGAAATATGCATTTTATACTACTATATGTGACTTTATACTGCTAATTAAATTTTACGTTTTCCATTGAAAATATTGAGTTTTAATATTTTACATTTTTGAAGAAAAAAAATACCCGACCCAAATTTTTGGCATTTTAGGGTCAGTCACTGCGCGGAGGGCAAACGAAACATTTTATTTATATTCTGGCCTAATGGTCAAAATTCATATCACATAGAATCAGACAAATGGGCCCTAGTACTGGTATTAATAGCTAGTGTCTGCTACAAAAATTGTTGTGGTTATATAATCGCTGGTCTCACATGATTCATTTGTTACTTCTACATGTAAACTCAATCTTTTTAATAAGCTCTCTGTTTTGCTGGGTTTTAACTAATTAACATGTGTTGTCATGTTGCCGTGCGCGACCCACTGCATTTTGACGCAGATGGATGTGATTGGCTGTTACTGCGATTGCCAAACCAAGTTCTTGTTACCGGTATTGAGGAAAATTGACCAGTCATCGCGATCGTCATACGTGAGCCCAGTCTGGTGATTTTAGATTTGAAATACGCGTGTACACACGGCTGTATAGTAGCTAGAATGTTTGAATATTCTATAGTACACAAGATGCAGATCAGGATTTAGCAAATTTTGGTCAAAAACATATTTTTTTATGATTTTGTAAATTGTATCCAGTTATGAGGGATTAGAGAAACATGTAGAAACAATACATGATTGCTGGGTGTACTTTATAGGCAAAGTATTTGACAAATACATGTTGCTCATGAATACAATAAAGCATGATCCTTTTTGTCTTACTTGCATGCATGCTGTGGAAGATCCTTGGTATAAAACGCCTCTTCTTCGTCTTCTTCAAATGTTAGTTCCTTCACACCTTCCGTAGCAGCTTCAACACCATCAGCTGCTGTGTCCTCAGCAAAACCATTCTCTACAGGTTTCTCTGCTGGTTCAGCCTATCATATAACAGAAAACAAGTTTTGGAATTATGACAATCAATAAAATGGTAAAATGGTCAAGGAGCTTTATGGCGGGTTTGAAGGCAATTTCTGGAAAGCAGAAACTGAATACAAAATCTCTTGGTTAAATTGAGCAATTCATAAACACACAGCTCTAGTTAAAATAGTTTTTGTTCAAAGGAAATAAAGATATATGAAGAGTTAA
>JXSR01S007802.1:56218-67597 GCA_000969725.1 Ophiothrix spiculata
TGGTCAAAAACATATTTTTTTATGATTTTGTATCCAGTTATGAGGGATTTAGAGAAACAGGTAGAAACAATACATGATTGCTGGGTGTACCTTAGGCAAAGTATTTGACAAATACATGTTGCCCATGAATACAATAAAGCATGATGATCCTTTTTGTCTTACTTGCATGCATGCTGTGGAAGATCCTTGGTATAAAACGCCTCTTCTTCGTCTTCTTCAAATGTCAGTTCCTTCACACCTTCTGTAGCAGCTTCAACACCATCAGCCGCTGTGTCCTCAGCAAAACCATTTTCTACGGGTTTCTCTGCTGGTTCAGCCTATCATATACCAGAAAACAAGTTTGGGAATAATGACAATCAATACAATTTGGTAAAATGGTCAAGGAGCTTTTTGGCGGGTTTGAAGGCAATTTCTGGAAAGCAGAAACTGAAAACAAAATCTCTTGGTTAAATTGAGCAATTCATAAACACACAGCTCTAGTTAAAATAGTTTTTGTTCAAAGGAAATAAAGATATATGAAGAGTTAATTTGCAAGATGGCTTACGTCCGTTTTACACTTTTAAAGAAAAGATAGGACATCAAAGTCTGTCGCAAAATATGGATTTTTAAGTATTTCTTTACCGGTACGAAAGTAGATAATTCGTCAAATATATTCGAATTGGCAAATTGCTTTCAATTCTTCATCAGGCTATAAATTATGTACTTTATACAATGTAAATTACTGTACCATACCAAATTTCCACTTCTGGGCACGTAAACAATTGCCATGGGCATTTTAAATGCCCAAACATGGTCAGTTGATGTCCACATTTGGTCAGTAAAGTAACATTAACATAATCCAATAATTATAGACATTCTTCAACAAAATTTTTTCCCAGGATAATTAATGCACAAGGTAGAGGTCTGTTAATAATCTACCAAAACCTCATTTTTTTGAAAAATATGGTCTCATTATTAAAGCCATTTTGCAAATTCACCTCTTTTAATATTAAGGTTTCAACATATATTTTTTACATACATGTACTTGTATGGTATTTATCACTTTTGCAGATATATTCAAGTTAAAGGTGTAGGTTCCTATTTTAGGATGTGTATAATTGACTTTTAACTGATTGACCTTGACCTCTGAAATGCATTGTGCAAGGTTTCAGCCTTGGCTTGTGTCTTGTTTTCTCTTGAGAGGCAAAAGAAAGTATGCAACCCTGGGGATGAGGCTGTTATGTAAATACAAAAGAAATGGAAAATTGGTATACGGCCATGCGTCATGAACTCGCCCACTAAAAAGGGTGGCGATGTTACATTTTCCCGTACCTACAGGCAAATAATGTGATGTAATTTCAAAACCACAGATGGTATGAGCTTATATTTGGTGTCATGTTAAAGCTGAATCTTTAAGTAACAAGACTGGAAAGTTTCATAAAGATAGGACTTACAGCCCTGAGGGAAAAGGCATGCAATTGAATCTTGCCAGACAAGGGTGGCGGTGGAGGTGGTGCCGTGGAGGCGGTGCCGCCCTGTACAAAGTCTATGGGAAAGTAACATTTCTTGTCATTAAATATGCTAAATTATGAATAACTTTGCCAAATTTCAACATATTGCAATAAATTTGGTATCAAAATGACCAGGTTATTATCCTGTTTAAATTTAAATGTGTTCAAAGATATAATTTGAAAGTCTGAAGGAACTTATGGCCCATTTTGTATCTGTGGAATGCACGTTTTCCTATATCTCACATACAAAGCATTGCGGAAGAACAGCAAACACAATTTTTGCTGTAACTTTTTAATTTCTAACCCTATCAAGGTCAATGACTATATGTATACATATTCTGAAAGGAAATTTGATGAGGAATTCAAAAATGCAGTCCATATTTGTGTATAGAGGGTTGGGCTTAATTTTTTTAGTTCAAAAATTGTTTTAATTGGAAACAACACACTTTGTTTTTTGGAACACCCTGTACAACTGTAAAAACGCTGTACAATAATGTAATACTTTACCCACACTCTGTTAGCAGATCTGTTTTTGCACCATGTTATGTGAGCAAGCTTTTAGCCAGAGAGCCGTCAAGCCGTCTTTTGGACGGCCTGTCACGATAAAAGACGCCCTGTAAAATGTATAGGCCGTCCAATAATACGTTTAACCATATGAAATTCGATGTTGAATGTTAGAATTTATCTTCAATAATCATCATCATCACAAAATCTGACCAATTTATTGTACTTTATGAACTTAAAATGGGTTTTATATCGCGTTTTTTCTACGCTCGTTCCTCAGTGAGTCGCCATTTTGTTTACAACTAGCGAGAACGTAATCCTCGACTTCTTTGTCAAGTATGAATATTAATGATGCTGACGTCACAATGTTTTGATTGAAGCCGGCCTGTTCGCCCGGCCGCGAATTTGGACGCCCTACTTTCAAATCCTGGCTAAAAGCTTGTATGTGAGTAATAAGAAGATTTCTAATAACACTTGAAAAATTTGCATCGCAGAAGTTACAGTTCATTTTGATCAAAAAATAAATGTTTCGCCCTGTATATTTTCAAAGTCACCCTATATAACGAGATGCAATGCACATATTTAGATTCCTTACAGATTTAGCTTTCCAAATATATACTTTTGTTACATTTCAGTGAAGTTTAAGTGAAATTTCTAAGTTTGAACATCAGTTGGTGACATACAATAAATAATAAGGCATGTAACGCAAAAGTAGGCGAGTTCATGACACATGGCCATACCAATTAATTTTACATTTTGTGCTATATCTCCGAGACTATAAAGAATTTTGAGGTGAAAATATGGGCTTTCATTTGACATCAAAAAATATACTACTTCCGGTTGAGCCCGGGGGGATGAGAATGTGATCGGAACCTACAGCTTTAAAGGCATTATCACGATCACCAAAGTGAAGTTCAACTTTCCCCAACACTTACTTATATATTGACACTTTCATCGTGAAACCAATAAAAAAACGAGTTTGGCCAATCAAAATTCCCTGACTTTTCCCTGATTTTCAGGCATTTTTATCACATTCCCTGACTTTTCCCTGTGTGGAAAAAAGTAAAATAGTTTTCCCTTATTTGGTCTCATTTTTTAACTTGGGTACATTTTGGGAAACATTGCCATTTTCACATTTAAGTCAAATGTGACAGAATCATATGTTGTATGATTCGTAAACAGCTACAAAGCAGAAAAGTGACGGAAATTTCATAAAATTTGTCGGAAATATTGCTTTCATAGTTCTGAAACCTTGTTATTACATGTATAAAATTGTTGTTTCAAATAAATTTCAGACACGAACTGGCTATGTATTGTATTAGAAGGTAGCCACCACGTAGGCCTATCCAGAAGTTGTGACAAGCACAGGACAGTGAAGGCGCTAGAAAGTGGGAAGTACGCAAGACCATTTCCAATCAGTAATCCACAGCACGAGGGCAGGGCCTGCATAGCCTCTGTGCACACTTATTGAATCAGCTATTTTCGCAATCAATAGGCCTACGATCGATATAGTGCAATCAGAGGTATGTGGACATTAGCCGCGACGGCATTTTGTCCAGCTCCCCAGCAAAAATAGAACTTAGTACCTTATCACGGGGCTGATACCTGTCCAAATTTTAGTTTCTAAAACTGAAAAAAATATGTCCAAAACATTTTACATAAATAGCGAAATTTATTGCTTAAATAGTTTTGCAAAAAATGTGATTTTATTCACGCTTAAATTAAGATAAGTTTCATGAAAATCGCAATATTTATAGTCTCCATTTAATGACCAAAAATGATGTTATATCGCTCGAGTACCATATACCTAGAAAACTAAAAAGATATTTTGACTTTTTTGAAAAAGAAACAGATTTTTAATTACGGTTAGTGTGACATCATACTAAGCTTGTATTATACCGTGTTTTTTCTCTTACGTTACACGGTCGGCTTTAGACGAAAGTGCACCGGTCGACCGGTCCACGATCTAACTTCGGAAAACCAACACCAAAATTTCCGCTTGCACTTATCATGTATAAGTCCCGATCGACGATCGAAATAGTAATATTTTTTTCCTGATTGTATTGCCTGATTTTATACAGAGAAATATGTCCAGATTGTTGTCATTTTGCGGTGTTTATTTTGTTTATTTTTCGGCCTGATCTGCTTGGCGATCTACTTCCTGTTTATCGTCCATTTGTCTGACCTTTGACTTTGGGCTGTGCAGTTTCGATGTATGATGGCGCTATAACGAATCTGCAACGAGTGGCCACTTTGAAGGATTGCCGCGAAACCCGGGCTAAACTTCAAAGATTTGTACGATATTGGTGATTGATTTCACGAAGTTATTGGATGTTTTTAAGATAAATAGTCGTAAGTTTTTATTGTGGGCTTCCAAAGAGGTCAAAAAAGAATGAATTTTACATGTTCAGTGAGTTAGTAAACGTACATGTACTGGTTGTAGAATAATTTGGTTTTAGAAAACTACAGCATTTAATTTTTAATTTTTTTTTGTAATTTTTTTTTTGTTTTGTTTTACGTGTTTTCGTCTACCGCATATTTCTTACGTAACACGAGTCTTGCGTTCGTGTAACGGTTCAACCGTGTTTCGTTTACAAACTTACATCATACGATACATACGCACTGCATCTCTGCCGCTTAGTACCGTAAAAATAGGGTTGTTTAAGCCGGGCGTATGAGTATTATAAAATCCCACCTATTGGCAACTGGTCCCGTGGCCGAGTGGATAGGGCTACTGCCTAGTACGCGGAAGGTCCGTGGATCGAAACCTTCGTTAGAAAAAATTTTTGTCAATTTTTTTTCTTCTCAAATCTTCTCTTCTTAAGACTCTTTATCAGTATTTATATTTAAAAAACAAAACAAACATCGATAGGATTTTTTTTTCAATACCAAAACAAATGTGACACCATGATCATTCAGGGCTATTCGGCATGTAGGCCTACTGCGCCGTCTGCGTTGAGCTATAGTTGTTGGATTTAATTCGTAAACGCGTACTCAGAGCATTGTGCCTACACGCGAACTAAACAACCTTGAAAATATACGCTCGCGTCAGGGATCACTGCGTACTTGCTATAAACACGCGTTCACGAATTAAATCCAACAACAATAGCTGCATGATTGTGCAACATGACTCATGAGCATCAAAAAGGTGGTTAATTTATTTTTGATAATGATTGCATACCCTGGTCTATTAAATTAGAAAAGATCCAGGTTGTGATTTCGGGTTTTATATTTTGCAAATTAGTAAAACTTGGTAAATATTTCAAATAAATCTTCTAATCAAAATTAAACATGTGATCATCACCATACTCGTACATTTTTATTGAAGTACGTAATGTTTGATTTCGGTGGTTACGTGCATGGAAAAAGGGATCGTCCTACCACCACTGATTTGAGCAAAATGTCCACCCTCAGTGTAAAACTATATCATTTTAAAAATCTTTATTTTCTAAATCAACAGTATTTTCTTGGAAGTTGGATCCATTCAAATTTTGACTGAAAGCCTTATTTTTCAAGAAATTTAACTTATCACTCTCTTCATGTACGTATACAGTTTGTTATATTGAAATATAGGGTCCAAAATTCCAGCAATAACAATGATGTATGGGGCCTATAGCTATCTCTGCAACCACATACAATCTTGAGCTAAAAATATGGCTTGTTAGATTTTTTTCAATTGACAATAAGCTCTTCAAAATGAACATGTGAAATAAATTAGGGCCTATCAAAAAAAAAATATTTTTTTTGTAAATATGCCTATCTGGGGACCAAATTGTACCGTGTGGGTGTGTGTGTGACAACAAACATGACAAACCGACCAAATCGATCAAGTAACGCACAATGCGCAGCAACAGAACTGTCAAATCCCGTGAGCTCACAAGTATCGTGCGAGCTCGAGTTGTGTCATGTGCGTGTGAACTTTGACCTCGGCGCACAAGACGCGTAAAAGTGAAAAGGTTTTTGGTGAAAAAACCCTTTATATGCGTCTCGTGCGCCAAGTTTAAAGTTCAAACGCAACACGCGCGATACTTGTGAGCTTTAACGTGATCATTGACAGTTTTGTTGCTGAGAGCGACTTGATCATGATCAATTTGATCAATTGGTTTGTTGTTCCCGCATGGTTCGATTTGGTACCGCCCTGAATGAAAAGGTTTGTTTCAGATGACTTTAGTCTATGACATGTCATGCATGTTGAATGTTAATCAACCAAAATCATTTTGAAAACGTCAACTTGCAATTCAATTGTTGGCGATTTCGAGTTCCATCTTGACATGTTACAAAAATGCTTATTATCTGATTAGGAACACACCATAATGATCATACATACCTGACTTTGGCTTTGTGAAACTACTTCAATTTGTGATTGTGAAGCTTGACTCTGCGTCTGTGTTTGGGATGGTAATGTAAAATCTCCAACATTGAACTCGAATTCTGTGCCTTGCGTGTCCGCACCCAATAATTCTCCGTCTTCGGTGTCGAGAAAAGTTAAGCTCTGTGAGCTTGGTCCGTAAGCATCGACACTCATTATTTTTAATACCACAAAGTCTTATAAGATCTAAAGATCACAATTTTTTCCTCTGATCGTTGAGTAACCTTATGTAGGGCGTATATTTCCGCAATTTTTTGGCCTGATCGACCCAGAAATCTGGACTAGGAATTTCCCGGAACACGCCAGAATCGATTCAGCGATCAACATGAGGTCATGGAAGGGTCAAATTTGTCAAACATCATTAATTTTTGGAAAGGTAAATAAAATGATTATCATTTCTTAAATATGGTAAAACGTTATAATTTAATTTGTAATAACTTATAAATATAATTTTTCTATTTTGGATATAACAAAATGATTATTTTATCCTCAAATTTCACTCTTTTAAGATAAAAATGTGTATCTATCACCGATCTATATTTCTGGACCACTGATCTATATTTTTGGACGAACAAACAACAGCGCAATAAATGCCCCAGAAGAATTTCCCCATGTGTATACTAATGCTGCTTTCATACTCGTGTAGTTTTATAGCTTTGTCGCTGCATGACGTATAATTTTTGAAAAATCTTGTCGCTTCCGGTTGTCGTAGCGGCAAAGCTGCATGTCGCTGAGATAATCGATACCAGCAAAATTTTGTCGCACGACGTTGAAGAAGTTTACGAGTTAAAATGAATTCAACTTTCAAAGCGACATGGAAGCTCATGAAGCGGCAAAACTTAAAAGTGACAGAACTAAAGCTTCAAAAGTGTGAAAAACAGCAGACGACAGAGCTACAAAGCAAGAAAGCTGCAAAACTACAAAAGTATGAACTTGCAGCATAACAGACACACTGAAATGATCAAGGTAGGAGGGTACTCACCTTGAAAGCTACAAAAGTGTGAAACGAACCAAGCGACAGAGCTGCAAAGCGACAATAAGTGTGAAAGTAGCATAACTTGGTAGGCTGATCGGTTAACCCATGTACCAAAAATTGTGAGCATATTTGCAAGAATAGTTTGGGGTTCAAGTGTAACATATACCAGTCAGGGATTATTCCTTTTAGCTAAAAACTCGATTTTGATAGAGGTGACCTTGAGAATGAAAAAGTGGATCATGAATTGCCCCTTTAAGCTTGGGATACACTTTGAGGTGACTTTCAATGTGATTTCTGCAGGGAAATTGTAATTGACATTTTGTAGGACATGCCAATTACAAGAATAGGGTTTGGTAACTTATTCCAGTAATTCATGACCATTTTGACTTGAAGTAAAAAACATCAATTTTGCCATTGAATTGGCAAATTATGAAAATAGTGAAAAATCATAAACACCTCGACTTTTCATTTTTTTGGTAGGCCTATGATAAGAATCCCTAATAAAAATATATATATGGTCATCAGGGGCGTATCCAGGAATTCGCAACCCGGGGGGGGGGTGTCACAACTTAATTTTGGCGCCCCCAGCAAAATTGAACAATGTCCTCCTCATCTCACCTCACCCTAGTTATACGACACATTGCCAAATATATCTGGACCAGGGACAGATGCAGGATATTTGCCCGGGATATTTGTACCTGATTTGTATGGGATTCGGGCCGAGATGCTGAAATTATTGACAACAGCTTTGAGTACAAATATTGTAAATAACAAGGCGTTAAACGTTGCCCCTCATCCTTTTGTTACGAATGTCAATCAAATGATATTTTCTGAGTAATTGCCCCATTAATTCAGTGATCGTTTTGATGTTACATCGATCAATTGTGGCTTCAATAACAATGAGTTCAGTAAAACATTAATTCCAAAACATAAGTTAATCCATTCCTTGCATATTTTTTCTGTTTCCCCCCTCTTTTTTATCGTTTCTTTTAAATTAAAATGTTTTGTTCTGTTTTGATTTGATTTTATTTTTATAATGAAATGACCACGAATTACACCAAATAAATGCATTCCAGGTGTGATTTTTTCCCGTGGATTTTTTCTTTTTATTATTTTTTCCATCTGGTATAGAAACACGTTTTCTTTTTCTGAGATAGTATTATGTTTTCTTATCGTAGGCCTATTTGTTTGTTATCCATTAATACATTTATATGCTATATTTGTGCATTTATTCAGGGCTATTTGTTCTTAAAAAGCCTAAATTGCCTAAATATTTAAATTAATATTTTCTAATGTACAAAAATGTTATGAATCATCCCAATAAAAACACAACAGTTTTAACATAGCTAGCCATAAAAATGAGCATCTCTATATAGAGCATGGCATTGGACGAGGGGCTACGTTTAACGCTTTGTGTACAAATAACACCATTTGGTGCATATATTTTAGTCTAATGGATGCTTCAAGTTAGCACGTTTTTCGTGATCTGAGCAGTTTAGTTCAGAGAATCAAGTTACATTTAGCAATAAAAAAATGATATGAGGGGGTGTCCGAGTGGGATATGCACCCTCAGGAAATAGAAATTTTTGATATTTCAAAGTGTAAATCATGCCATTTGGTGCATATTTTTATGTCTAATTGATGCTTCAAGTTAGAACTTTTTTCATCCATATCTGAGCAGCTAGTTTAGCTCAGAGAATTGCATTTAGCAATCGACAAATGATATGGAGGGGTGTCTTAGGGGATGTGCCCCTAAGGTGATAGAAAATTTTGAAATTTTAAAGTGCAAATCACGCTATTTGGTGCATATATTTTCGTCTAATTCATGTTTCTAGTTGATAATTTTTCTACTATGTGCAAAGTACTTATGAGCCTAGCTGACGACTAACAATTATGTAGATGATGTCTGAGGGGATGTGTCCCCTCATACAGGAGATAGCTAATTTTGAAAATTAATTCAAAGCGCAAATCAGGATATTTGGTCAATAGATTTTGTTTCATTGGCACTTTTTTCTGTATATAATAATTTGGGCAAGGGACGTCTGAGACTTTAGCAATTGACAAACGATATATACTGGCATGACTGGGATGCCCCATAGGGATAGAAAATTTGAAATTTCAAAGCACAAATCACGTCATTTGGTACTAGGCCTATGGTGCATAGATTTTGATGCACCAAGTTGGTACTTTTATCCAGATATTGACAAAAAAGGACAATTTCAGTGCTTGTAAATTTACAAAATTGCGGCATGTTGCTTCAACTAATTTTGACAGTGATTCAGAACTGCAATGATTGTAGTTTATGTTCTTTTGATCTAGTTGATGTACCTTTTCCACTGCCAAGTTGGCGCTCCTGAAGTTTGCCAAAAATACTAATATATATTTGAAGGAAGGCCTTTCTCTTATTTTCGCTGCAAAATTCGACGCCCCTGAAGTTTTCTTCTCGAGAGTATCATCTTGCATATTATATAACTGGTTGGTGTCCCTCTGACACCTCATGGTGTTTTTTTCGTTCCTTCAATGTTTTTCCTATCTATCTCTCTTTCGTTTTTATCTTTTCTTTCCCTTCCTCTCATCTTTTTTCTTTTACCGCTTATATACTTCTGTCTTATCTCGCTTTTTTAACCTTTCCTTTTTTGCGCCCTCTTTTTGTTCTACTTCTCTGTCTTTTCATTATTTCTTTCTTTTTTGCGCCCCTCCTTCTTTCCCTCTTTCTTTTTCTTTCCTTTTTGCGCCCCTCTTTCTTTTCTCTTTCCTGTCTTTCCTCTTGCTTTCCTTGCCCCTCTTTCTTTTCTCTTTCCTGTCTTTCCTCTTGCTTTCCTTTTTGCCCCCCCCCCCTTTTCTTTTCTCTTTCCCTTATTTTCCTCTTTCTTTTTCTTTTCTTTTTTGCGCCAGTAATTCATGACCATTTGCACCCCTCCTTTCTTTTCTCTTTCACTTCTTTCGTCTTTTTTCCCTTTTTTGCGCCCTCCTTCTTTCTTCTGTCTTTTCATTTTTGCGCCCTCCTAGCTCTTTCCCACTTTCTTTTTTCTTTCCCTTTTGCGCCCTCTATTTCTTTCCCCTTCACCCTTTCCCCTTTTTCCCTTTTTGCGCCCTCCCTCTTTCTTCTGTCTTTTCAGCTTTTCTTTCTTTTTTGCGCCCCTCCTTTTTCCCCTCCTTTCCCTCTTTCTTTTTCTTTCTTTATTTGCGCCCCCCTCTTTCTTTTCTCTTTCCTTTTTCCGCCCTCCCTCTTTCTTTTCTCTTTCCGTCTTCTCTCTCTCTCTTTCTTTTCTTTCCCTTTGCGCCCCTCATTCTTTCTTTTCTCCTCCCCTTCTTTCCCTCGTTCTTTCTTTTCTTTCCTTTTTTTCGCCCCTCCCTCCCTTTTTTCTTCCTTTCTTTCTTTCTTCTCTCTTTTTTCTTTCTCCCTTTTTTCTTTTTCCCTTTTTTGCACCCCTCGGAATATTTCAAGTCCCCATTTTGAAACATATCTGCATGGTATAGACCTAAAACTTGTAGAACATCTTAGAAACACAATTTTCCTTCTTTGAAGCAAAAAACGGGTAAAATTCCGATATTTTGAACTTTCACAGCAAAATTTCGGAAGTACTTATGACGTCATAATTACGTAACGCCTTCGCCGATTTTCATGATTTTGGTATCAATAGAAAGAGGAGACCCTAGTGGCGTAGCCAGGCTTTTCTCCAAGGGTCGGCAAACCAACCAAGATTTATCCAATTAATTTTATCGAGCGACTTTACATGGGTTCCAAGGGGCCGACAAGGTCGAGATTTCAAAAAAAAAACGCCAAATATTGTGCTTTATGAAGTTTTCAACCTAATTTTTAGCAATTTTCAGCTCTAATTGTCATATGGGAAAAAAGCAGTTCCTGCCCCTTTATTTTTCTCCCAGGTCTTCAGGATTTACACCACCAATGACATTTCCTATGCTTTTACATGTAAATTCCTTCAATTTGACCATGATTTTCACATATTTCCTTTGAGTACCATCTCCTGAAATGTCTTTTTTCTCAAAATTCATTTCAAAAACCACTAAAAAATGGC
>JXSR01S007803.1:15844-27731 GCA_000969725.1 Ophiothrix spiculata
ACGTATCCGTAAAAAAAGTCTTTCAAGAAAAACGGCTTTGAAAAAATTGTGAGAAAAACAGTCATATATAGGTAATAAAAATACTTTAGAGTAATTACGCGTAACTAAGTCTCGGCACTCGGAGTTGATTTTGCCGCGAACCGAGTTGGACCTCAATACCCCCAATTTGAGCTCCATGACTGACGACGCCATTACACGGGCCGGTATACAAAGCCTGGTATCTCCCCCTCTATATCTATGAACCTTCCAGATGTTAGACAGCTCAGTCTATACAAAGACTTTTAATTAGTCAAAGATGCTAGACAGCCCAGTCTCGATCTTTATTTACCAAGAATTAGAAGATAAGCAAAACTCCAGATCTGAAAACCAATTTTTTAGATCTGAATTTTCCAATTTTTTCGGAAGTAGACAGCCCAGTCTAACCTTCCAGATGTAAGACAGCCCAGTCTATACAGAGACTTTTAATAAGTCAAAGATGCTAAACAGCACAGTCTCGATCTATATTTATCCTGAATTAGAATCTATATTTTTTCCAATATAAACTTGAGTATAACATATAGCCATGAATTTTTTGTCCATGTCTTTTGAGAAAGTACATGTGATGGCCATAAACTTTAGAATAAAGCTGCCTTAAAGTCCACATTTGCACAATTGCCTCACTACGGGAGTGGAGGATGGGTTTTTAACAACATTCTCAATTAGCTGATAAAACATGTTATGAAGCTATTATCAACCTCACTCTCTCTTCCCTACAATGCCCTTTGCCGCATGAATGAATATCAATAGCCACCTTCATTGACAAACAAATCATTACACCCAATCAGCATAAAGACTTTAATGACCCCTCATAAAATTGGCACAGAATTAGTAACTGGCTGTTCACACTACATTCTTGAAACTGGGTGTTCAAATGGCTTAATTACTAACTGGCCAGGTTAACCTTAACCAACACCAACAGTTTTGCAAAGTCCAACTCTCCCTCGGAAACCTCGGGCAGAGTTGGTTTTATTTTTCCCAGAGACAATCTTGTTTTCATTGTTGACAAGCATCATGAAAACCTATTTTCTACAATCTATTGTAAAACCTTACCTATGCCATTACGGATGATTTTGCAATTAATTGTGGACTTCAATAAAACTCTTATAAGAGTTAAGATCCCGGGGGGGGGGGCACTCAAATATGAAAGTGACGTACCTGCTCCTACCGACTTTCGAAATGTAGGGGCAATAGGTGAGAAATACATTGAAAAATAGGGGGTCATTCGGTGTAGAGGGTAACAAAACTGGGTAATTTCGAGCAATTTGTTGGCAAGAGCGAAAAACAGGGTCATTCGGTGTAAGTTTTTGAATAAAATGAGGCTAATTTTCGTAAAAATTGACGAGAGTCACCATAAAAAAGGTTGACTTTCAAAATAAAAGGGGGTCATTGGGTGACAGCTCAGTGAAAAAGGGGGTCATTGGGTGAGAGCGGAGCAAAAAAAAGGGGGTCATTCGACAGGAGCATGACGCGTGCCAATATATGGGAGTCCCCCCCGGGGTTAAGATGTATGCTGTGAAATTTGGCTCATAGGGATATTTGAATGTCTTCTATAATTTGGACATAATTTTCAGATTTTATGGCATCTATGTGATGTTGATGAGTATGTAATGTTGGCATGTAAGACTTGATGGAATGCTGCTATCTCAAGGTGGCATCTAAAAGTACACTCCTGCTCAAAAGCATTTCCGCATAATTAAAAACGTTCAGAAACCTCATTTTTTTTCATAATAAACGACCTAGAATCATCAAAGATTCATACTAGTATAGATAACCTTACCTTATGGTAATACCATCGTTGAAGCAATCAATACCATGTACAGCAGCACAAAAGCAGTTGTGTTATCACCAGATGGTGAAACTGAGGCTTTCGAGATATTAGCAGGAGTGCTACAGGGCGATAGCACCTTACCTGTTCATCATTGTGCTAGATTATGTGATGAGAATGGCATGTCCTTGTCTTCTCTGATTGCCATTCTCATCATTGTGCTAGATTATGTGATGAGAATGGCAAACAGAGAAGACAAGGACATGCTGGGCTTTACAGTAACACCTCGAAGAAGTCGAAGGCACCCTGCAGAAGTCATTATCGACCTAGATTTCGCAGATGACATTGCCTTGCTGTCCGACACATTACATCAAGCTCAAGAACTGCTGACGAGAGTTGAGGATGCTGCTGCAACAGTTGGTCTTATGATGAATGCTTCAAAACCAAATTCATAGCATATAACATCAAGACTGATGTTGCACTGTCCACAATAGAGGCGAGTCAACTAGACCAGGTCCAAGACTTTCAATACCTGGGCTCTTGGGTAGATGAGTCGGGAAAAGAATTTTCATGTCCGAAAAGCCCTCGCATGGAAAGCTTGTAACAAAATGTGCCTTCTCTGGAAATACAATCTACCAGACTTGTTAAAGATCAGCTTCTTCCGTTCAGCCGTAGAAAGTATTCTGTTGTATGGCTCAGAAGGGTGGACACTGACAGAAAGACTTGAAGCCAGGTTAGATGGGTGCTACACCAGACTATTAATGATGGTTCAAAACCTCAACTGAAGAGATCATCCTACCAGGGAGGTAACCCAAACTATCAGAAATAGTGAGAGGTTGCCGCCTGCTCACTGTGCTAGACGGCTTGAGGAACCAGTGTCTGGACTAGTGTTCTGGACGCCCACCCAAGGGACACGTGCACAGGAAAGACCAAGGCTTACACAGGATGCTGGCATTGATCAAAACGAACTTCTCAAATTCATGCTAAACAGACAGCAGTGGAGAAAATTCATCATGGCTTCCGACCGCGGACGACATAGATAAAGATAGATAGGTAACCTATTTATTCAATATGAATAAATCAATGTTTGTTTAATCTTCCATTGCCATAGAAATGGCCGATTTCATGGGCCATGTACAAATACACCACTAGTACAAATCTCATTAGTATGTAAATTATCAATTTTTTATAACCTCATTATTACCTTGTAACCGTTAAGGAAAATTTTCAGGTTGTAAGTTTTTGAAACAAATGCGCAGAAATGTATATAAACACAATTTTTTATGTGCAGACGAAAGTACACTCCAGCTCGAAAGCATTTCCGCATAATTAAAAACGTTCAGAAATCTAATTTTTTTAGAATAAACGACCTAGAATCATCAAAGATTCATACTAGTGTAGGTAACCTATCTATTCAATATGAATTACATGCCATATTTTTCAAATGCAATGAATGCAATTTTGGATTAGTTAGTTCGATAATTATACAATATAGACTCTATCAAAAAATGATGAAAATTGGATAAACACCTTCAGAGATATGGCTGAATAAAGTTTTTGTGTAGACATAATTTCAAGCGAGAGTTTATCTTAACCATTGATACTTTAGCCAGTAAACGATAGGTTAGTTGCCAATTAAAATTAGGAACGTTTTATGAATATGGGCCAAGGATTTTAAAGACTTGTTCTTGTATTATGTGTATGTTAGGAACTTAGGTTCTTGGT
The DNA here is from genome assembly GCA_000969725.1 of Ophiothrix spiculata. Classification (NCBI taxonomy): domain Eukaryota; kingdom Metazoa; phylum Echinodermata; class Ophiuroidea; order Amphilepidida; family Ophiotrichidae; genus Ophiothrix; species Ophiothrix spiculata. The sequence continues at coordinate 19,374 of JXSR01S007803.1, forward strand.
TCAAGAACCTATCTAGTTTACACTTGACATTTTGTTATCACATGCAGAAGGACAAGTGCTGTGCTAATGTACTGATCAAAGTGAATTAGACATAGCAATGTTTGACAGCGATTTAATCCCAGTGCATTTTGACAGTACCTGGATACATGTATGTATCTTACAAATCCAAGAGTTGATCTTCTTGCATAACAGTATACACAACAATATTCTTATCCTGCTTGCACTATTTGGTACACTCACTATTACAGTGGTGTATGTAAGGGGCTGCTGAAGGAACGCAAGCACCATAGGGATTTGTACCCAATTGTAACAAAGCAATTCATAAAAAAATACCTATTTAGGAAGATTTTGGGTCCAATTCAAGGACAAATAAACCAACAATGTGCCCATTTATTACTTGGTTGACATGAATCCTTGAATTACTATTGGTCGAAAACTTGAGTAATATATAGCCGTATTGTGTGTTTTGAGTCAAAAAATACCATAACCCTAAAGCTCCCAAAGGTTACAAAAAGCTACAAGAGCAAATCACCAAAATCGCCTAAGTCTGAATACGTCATAGACCGGGGTCCCATATGGGCACGAAATCGCTGCCTAGGCAGCGCCCCTCGGGTGGCTTGGTATAGGTGGACACGGGATTGGGATGCGAGAGGTCCCTGGTTCGAGCCCGGGTGGAAACCACCAATTTTTGACACCCTTATTTCCGAGGAGATAGGCTGAGAATGAAAAATGGTAGGTAGGAGGTTAGGGTTAGTTGTGTATTTAAAGAGACATCACAAAACTGACTGATGGATGTTTTTCGCACACATTTGTCATGCACACAAATTTATCGTCATATATGTACCATGTACACAGTGCTTCAGACACTACAGAGGTGCTGTGTTTAAGTTAACAAGAAACGGATAACACATTTGATTACTAAAATTTTATATATAGGATATTTTTGTGACATTATTAATTTGTTTCTGTCTTTCTTTTCTCTTTCATGAACAATTGACAACCCGTTTGGATTATTAAAGGTGAGTGAAATGTTTATTTCCATGAAACAGTATAATGAGGAGTGCTTCGGCAAAATGAGCATAAAGTTGTGAATTTTTAAATCGGGTTTATAACATTTTCATTCTCTATAATCTCAGCTTTTGAATGATAAAGGCCTTATATAATATGCCACACCTTCTCCATTCTACGTTTAGATTTCGAAATCAAAGAAATTCCATTGAATATCTGGATATAAGAAATACCTGCAAATGAATATTATAAATTGAGCGATCGCCATAGTGTATAAGAGCGAAATTTGATCAATTAACAGTTAATAACTTAACTTCCTAGCATATTTGACCTTAGAAAATTAAGGTACAGTTAAAGACTTATTATATAAATGTCAAAAAAAAAACAAAATTTTGTCCTTTCCACCATTTTTACTTTAGAATCCATTTATTCAAAATCTTAATTCTTGATTTTCCACTCATTTCTCCAGGGCAACCCACATGTTATTGTGGGGTTCAAATATTCTTGAAAAATGTACCCATGCAATCTTGAATTATGTATACACTGTAGGCACACGTGAATTATTATATCCAGGGACTATTAGTGTTTAAAAAAGTTCAATTTGCAATTTAGAAAAATTGTGAATTTACTTATGGTTGATTTAACCTTTAACTAACCAGGGGCCGATTTCACATAAGCGATGATCGCTAACCCTGTTTAAATCGCTAAACTCCATAAATAATCCCTAAATTGTTAATAATACCCGCTATTTAGTGATCATTTTGGAGTTAGCGATCAAAATGGTTTAGCGACCATCACTTAATGTTAGAGAAATCCGTCCTGGGTATAAATCTAAATGTTCAATTTAATGTAAAGTTCCACTCAAATTTTGAAGCTTGTGTGTGTCTGATAAAGTTGCAGTTTGCATGGTAGCTTGAAAGTTAACTTGTTTTTAGCAATTAGTAAAGAAGGAGCCCCAGATGTGTATTCACATATTGTATTTGCATAGTTTGTTTCATGAAGCAATTATGCAATGCCAATTGAAGACGTTCTTAAATTTAGGTGTGTTTTTTTGTGTCACCTGATTCTCAAAGATTATGGTGGTGTGAATGAGGGATAAGGAGAAGCAAACATTGTCCATGAATCAATTGTGATAGTTTTGAGGAGATTGAACCACAACTTACATTCTGAAACACCCCTCTGCCTTGTGTCTTGTCCGTCCTTAGTAGAATAGGAATATACAAAGGAAGGGCAATTGTGACAAAAAACACTCAAAGAAAGGACATTTTTTACACACAAATAGCACAGACAAAAGCAAGGAAATGACCATTAGCCCCTATTAAGTATTATCCAGTACACATAGTCACAAAACCAGGTCTGAGAATTTGCTTTCACTTTTTTTCAAAATATCCTCTCTTTGAATGTTGAAGTTGAACTATTTCTTCCATAATTGATTTTTCAAAGCCTAATTATTTGCATAAAAACTATTTTTTTAAGACTCAAAATTCTAATAATTCTCCCCCTGGGTTACTTTGTACAAATGTCGTTAATGTGGACAGCCTGCGTGGTATTTCAATTTCTTCTTTTCTTTTCAAAATATGGTAGCTTGAAGGTCCTCCTTTTCAAAATCTTAAAATTTAGAATTTTATTCACAAAGTATATATTGATGCAAATTTTTTATGGAAAATTGCAATTTGTTTATAAATTTGACCCATTGTTTGAATGATTTGGAACATTGATAGCAGTGGCATAGCCAGACTTTTTGGTCGGGGGGTGGGGGGTGGGGGGGAGGTGTTTGAGGCAAAGACATTTCGTCCCGATTTTCCCCCGGCGTGTGCACATTTTCCCCCAATTTTTCCTGGCAAAAAATCCATTTTCAATACCCAAAATAAATTCAAGTCGATTTTAAAAACTGACAAGGAAAAAAAAGTTTTAAGCATTTTTTTTACACAATTTTCTGCTTTCCCCCATTTTTCCCGCTTGCTGTCCTAATTTCCAGCTCAATTTTTTGTCGGGGAGGGGGGCAGTCTGCCCTCACCCCTTGCCCTATGCTGGCTACGCCACTGATGGACAGCCCTTTTCTTGATGATAATTCCTTTTAAGGGTGGCACTTCAAAATTCCCAGTACATTTACCTTCCCAAAAAAAAAACTGAGTACACTCCACTGAGATTTGTATGTGACCGTCCATCCCAAACCAGCCGTAAATGCCGCCTTTTGTCATTTCACTTTTTTTAAATATTTGCAAAGACCATGCTTTGAGGATTAAATGACAACTTAATAAATTTCCAGAAGTCAATTTATGGTTTGTCAAAGCTTGTCAGGGAGTAAAATGTATAACTGAGATAAACACATTCAAAGATTAGTATAGCCCTATATTTTCTGTTGATTGTCTTAAAAATATGCTGATTTATTTCACATTTCCTATAATTTTCTTGAAATAAAACTTTGCTGGTATTTTGTAGTAAGTACAAGGATTGTGAATCTGTCAAAAAATCAATTTTGGCAGATTACGATCTTGATATGTATTTTCACCTGTAGCGCAAAATTAAGTTTCTGGCATTTACATCTCATACGGGCTGGACAGCCACATATGATAAAGAAAGCAATTTGTGCCGTTAACTAACTGCTAAAAAGTTTGCTTATTGTAGCAATTACCTAAGTACGTAGGAGCCACAGATGTGTGTCTTCAGATTTTATTTGCATAGTGTTTTTCAAGCAAACAATTATGCTATGTAATTGAAAATCTGTCTTGGAACTAGTTTTTCTCCAAATGTCACCTAAATCCTTGATGTATGGGTGGGTGGAGTTTGGAGTGGATTGAGTAGAAGTCGAAGATTTTTATTTTTTATATTATTTTATTGTTACTTTATCTTATTTCATTTTCTTTATTTGTGTTATCCATATCAAGTAATTGAAGTAGTTAAAAAATCTGTGTGTTGGTCAAATTCAAATAAAGAGATCAGATTTAGTTTCTACTTCATATTCCATCTTGACATTTAGTGGATATTAAAGATGACCATTGATGCCAGGTGGACCTTGGAGAAAAAATGATAGGGCTCGTAAAAATGAATATGAAAGATAAACATCGATTCCAATTGAAAGAAAAATGGATCGGGGGTAGGGGACTTGACATGTAGTGAATATGAAAGATAAACATACCAAATGAAATAAGATTCATGTAGTGGGTGTCTCAGGGGTTATCAAGTTGTGGACTTCAACTTAGCTTTCAGTATTTCAAATCAACTAGTGATAATTGCTCCTGGATGTCATCCAAGAGGTTTCTTATACACTACTAATATACATGCCACCTATTTGCCTTTATGCCCTTTTAATATCTATATAATTCAAAAAACACATTATCTCAACTGTTTATCAACATAAAGCAATTTTTTTTTATAGATATCTTGCAATTCATTCTAGGTGATATTTATTTTAGAAAAACTTGTACAAAAATTGCTATAATTTCTTATAGGGTCGGGCAAAGATTACATTTCATAGAAAAATGATGCAAAATCAGTTACCAACCAAGCAATATCTTTTCTTGCATCTTTTCTTACTTCAATGTAGCACCCAAATATTTTCTAATATAATAATGTATATGCCCAAATTAATGTGACTCCCCACAGAGTTGTACAAAATATCTCACTAAAGGTCACTCTTAAGTTTCCTGCTTAGAATTCGATTTTTACATCTAGTGAATGCGTGAGATGACCACTGATGTCCAATGACCATGTCTTGAGTAGGTAGATTATATCAAGGAGTTTGTTTTGCACAATGCTGCTAGAATTTCAATTTAACCCTAAATGAATGAAATTTTACTCAAGGCGCAATATGAATATTATAGGGCAGCGGCTCATGGAAATTTAAAAGGGATGGGCAGTGACGGCACACTTCTCAAAGTTTTTTTTTAAGGCAAAAACATGTGAAATGTTAGAATTTATTCCAAAATTGCAGATTTTGACAATTTATTCACCCTCCTTTGTTGTTGTTGTTGTTGTTGTTGTTGTTATTGTTGTTGTTGAAACTTTGTTTTGGTAAATGTTGTTCTGATTATTAATAGGTTGGCTAATTTCCAGACCTTATTGACCTTCCAGTCTTTTACTCCATAATGATTTTTAATCGTTTTGCCTTTTTTGATGTGTTGTCTGATTTTGATTTGATCTGATGCGATTTGATCTTGAAATATCCAATCCTGTTGGTTCTGATAGTGTTTACAGTATTTTTAGTACATTATCAAATAGTATTGTTGTAACTTTTAAGGAGGAAGCTGCGTCATATTTATCAAAAGCAAAAAAAAGGTTACAGTTGTTACTGATTATTCTAAGTTCTATTTCATAATCTTAATGTCAATTTTGAACAGTTTCTTTTGTCAAAATGATATAGCATGTTTCGAATAGATACTTTGAAATTTTCGCTAACATCCATGTGAAATGTGTCACAAATAACCAATTCATGAAGTTATTTTGAGACCCTGCATGCTAGAGTGAAAGTACTGTAACTTCCTTGAGTTTTAGCAGCCAAATTTAGCTGAGATAATTGATTTAAAATGGAGTATAGAGACTTTGCATTCAGTTGGGCAATTTTGCTCAAGAAATTCCTGGGTCGATATTGTCAACAGGCCACGCTTAGCTTTTCTGCTATTTACTCGTTTCTGGAATCAATGAGGTGTGTTTACAGTTGAATATGGCTTTTATATTGAGTTTATGAATTGGAATGAGTCAGGGATATAGTTTGCAGTGAGAGAAATGTTACAAATTAAAATGGGAGACTAATGTCTTGGAGGTTTTTTAAGTATGCAAATTGTTTCCCCTGAACCAGGGCCAAGGAAATGGTCTCCTGTGTGGTGATCTGACCTAGAGGGGCAAGCCCTACCCTTTCCAAAGGTTTCAGAATTTATTTAGGTTCAACTGTATATGAAAGTGGAGAAGCAGGAAAAAATGGCACAGATGCACTCTATGTTTCTTTGATATTTTTGAATTGTTGCAAAGAAAAGTCATCTTAGTTGATGTGTTTTTTTTCTTTACTCCTGATCTCTGACTCAGTCTTTACCTGACAGTTGAACAAAGGGTAAATATTGTGACCATTAACAGATACCATTGTTTATGTATAATATTGGTCAGGAAACTCATTATATGGAAACAAATGATAAGTTGCAAAAGAAACTTTTGAAAAGTGCGGCCATCTTTTCAATAAGAATGTTTGTAAAAAGTTTGTCCAAATAACCAAATCATGAAGCTACGAGTTCTCACATGCATGAGTGAAAGTACTGTAACTTACTTGTGTTTTAGCAACCACATTTAGCACAGATAATTGATTTGAAATGGAGTATCGAGACCTTGCATTCAGATGGGAAATGTGCTAAAGAAATTCCTGGGTCCATATTGTCAACAGGCCACACTTGGCTTTTCTGCTATTTTCTCGTTTCTGGAATCAATGAGGTGTGTTAACAGTTGAAAATGGCTTTTATATTGAGTTGATGAATTGAAATGAGACTGGTTTATAGCCTGCAGGGAGAGAATTGTTACAAATCAAACTAAGTGCCCCACAATGTCTTAGGAGGTGTTTTTTTGTCTTTTCTTTTTTGTTAAAAGTGTAGAAGTCCTTTGGTGTTAGAAGTGTTTCCTCTGCACCCTTGGACCCTACGAGGGGCTCTTTGCTGGCCATCTGGAGCTATTGCCTAGTAGGACAAATGCTGGCTGTTACCTTGCAACATCTTTTGACATGAGGGAAAAGGAGTAGGGGGATATAAGAAGACAATGAGGATATAAGAAGACAATGATGTACCATATTTACCCCTGCCATTTCTGTATTACTGGCAAGAAGAAATAAAAGGATATATTGTTGTAGCTTATGTTTTGTGATTCATAGTCTTTGACTTTTTTGTCATCTGCCAGCTCAACATAATTGAGGGGCATTTCATTGCCACTTGCAATACTGGGTTTTAAGGTGTAATATGGGGCCAGAAAACCAAATAAATGTAAACAGTTGATATTGTAGGAGAAACACCTCAAAATTGTGACCGACTTTTCTATGAGAATGTTTGTTCAAAATGTGTCCAAAATAACCAATGTATGCAAGAGTGAAAGTACTGTAACTTCCTTGTGTTTTAGCAACCAAATTTAGCTCAAATAATTGATTTCAAATGGAGTATGGAGACCTTGCATTCAGATAGGCAATTGTGCTCAAGAAATTCCTTGGTCGATATTGTCAACAGGCCACTTAGCTTTTCTGCTATTTACTCGTTTCTGGAATCAATGAGGTGTGTTTACCGTTGAAAATGGCTTTTATATTGAGTTGATGAATTGGAATGAGCCTGGGTTATAGCCTGCAGTGAGAGAAATGTTACAAATTAAACTAAGTAAAAATAAAAATGTGTTTTACGTCTAGATTCACAAATTTAAGAGAATGTGTTTGTGAATTGTGAGACGTACTTAAAGGTAGGTATTCCGATCTGGTGAAAAAATTAACATATACTTTTTCCATCTTTGAATGAAGGGTCATCACCTACATAAAGCAATTATAAAGTTTCATTGGTATACTTTGAGCCAAATTAATGCTGTAGACAAACATGTTTCTGAGAGTGACCCATAGAAACTTTAGGATTTTTATTCTTGTTAACAAAATGTTTCTTTAATTTAGCACTATTGTGACCATCTCTACAACGAAACATAACATGGGTGTAAAAATTTACAGGGGTTATGAGATATGAGAAAAATATGTGCTTTCATTTGGTATTAAAATCTCCAATTTGATTTTGTGAGTGAAAGTTATCAGAACACACACCTTTAAAGGGGCAATTCATGATACACATTCTCATCTCTGAGATCACCACTATAAAATCCAGATTTTTTAGACAATAAGAATCTGTTACTGCAGTGTTTTTTCCAAGTTTATATGGCGCGCGGTTGGTGCAGGAGCTGTAAAAAATTAGCGCAACAGGTTTCTGAAAATATGTGAACAGGATGCCTTTTCTTGCCGAGTGAGTTGGACAACTACGACTTCAGCACAAGGTGCATTATTTTTGTACAATTTCACGAGCACCAAGTAAAGAGCAGTTTTTAATCTAATTCATACACGACAATAAAAAATAAAATTTTAAAGAAATTAAACAGCATAATAATTATTTTAAAATGTGTTTGCTATTTCAATAAAACATAGAAAATACAACCATTAATCATCCTGTGTTAATCAAATCATAGTAATTTAGATTTACCTTTTTTTTTTAAATGAAACTTGCCATACAGCACGAGCATGTTAAACTTATCTATCGGGCTAAAAAGTATGATCATGCAACCCATCTGCTTCAAGAGCTTCACTGGTTACCGATTCACAGCCGCATCCAATTCAAACTGTTAACTATCATATTTAAG
>JXSR01S007803.1:34708-45948 GCA_000969725.1 Ophiothrix spiculata
TTAATTTCTTAAACCAATATTATCTGGTTATGGGTTTCTCAAAGTTTTGATTTTCATCTTAATTTTTAAAGTAAAAACGGTAAACAGTTGATATTAATGGTTTAAAATACAATATTTTACCTATTTTGAAAAACCGTCAAGATAAGTTCTGATGCAGATATCTTTGGAAGCATTACTAAATTTTCCTTGTGATCAAAGCTTTAGCCTTGTCCACTCAAGCAATAATGACCGGTCCCCCAAGATTGACACCATTCAGGTACGATGACCATTTCTGTGTAAATCAGCGCATGATATGATATGACAGCTTAAGCCAGTTGCTGTGTTATATGAGATGATCAATTTGTACAAGGTGTCAAGATGAGATGATACAAGATAATGATGTAGCATATTTATAACACAGAAAATGATAACGTGATATTAAGTGAATCGCCATGATAGTAGGATATTAAGTGATCAAAGCCTTGGTCTTGTCTACTCAAGCCATATAATGACCAGTTCCAAAGATTCACACTATTCAGGTACAATGACCATATCTGTGTGAAAGCCAGTTACCATGTTATATGAAACGATCAACTTGTACAAGGTGTCAAGATTAGGTGATACAAAATAATGATGTTGCATTTTTATTAACTTTGTTGAAACATGATAGTAGGTATTAAGTGGATGGTCATGATTTTATGTGTGGATTTAAAGGAAATAGCGTAGTCATTAAAGGTGTTACACTGTGACGTATTGGGGGTTACAACAAGCAACGTAGACCTGCGTATTGCAGTTTTGGAATTTTACGCCCGTCATAGTTAGTTAAAGTCAGGTAACGCTCATACATGCTGCTAGCTATGCACACTATTGTAACTATCAGTCGTTTTCAGTAACAACTTTTTAGTTGAACATCCGCTACCCCCCGTCGAAACAAGTCGTCACAGTGTAAACGCATCTTAAGATCTAAATTCTAGATTAAGTTTGTGTAAGCCTTGTGTAATGTAAATGTAGTACTTTCTTGAAGCGTTTTCCTGCTCTATAATGCACACTCTAATTTGAGTTTCTTATTTGCAAGTATGTATCTGGGTCCACCACACTGAATACACTAGCTTGTTGGGTCGTATCTGTCTAAAATTCTAAAATTTGACTGCTCTTATCTAAATGAAGACCTCTAAAATGTGCAAGTGGTAGCTATTTGGTATATATTTTGTTCTAATTATACATGTGACTTAATTTAAAGGTGCTCTATTGCCATTTCATCTCTATTTTATTAGACTGTCTTTGTAAAATTTGAAGGCTTTTGGTCTATGTTGTGTTTAACTCTGGAAACAAGCTGCTGTCTCTCCGGGATTGGTAGTGTTGATATCCTCATAAATTTGACAACCTCTTTCTTGAAAAGTTAACCAAGGCTTCATGGTGTACATTTGTCTTCATTTTATGGTAAAAGGGATCTTAATTGATAAAGAAAAGCAGCGTTGAAGCAACCAGTCGCTTCATATTTGAGTTACAGCGTGTCTCTTGGCAGCCATTCTGTAGAGTAAGTCAATGGGAAGTTAATTTGTGTTGTGCAATCTGCAAGATACAGATTAACAGCTGAGCATGATGGTGATATTGTGACCAAAGTGTGAGATTTTTGCCAAAAATGTAAAGCTTGTTTTTCAATTTAACTCAAATTTGATTATGAAAGTTGAATATTAATGATAACTTTATTGAAGTTTTGAAACCGAAATCTCAAGAGGTTTTTTTTGTCTTTTTCAATTGTTTGATTTCTAAATTCTGTCTTTATTTATTGTATTTTGCTAAAATTTTACTCCAGAAGCTAGACCCCAGATTTAGGGTTAATATAACCATTTTGACCTCTTGTAAAAGGGATCAACACACATTATGATGTAAATATCTTTTGAAGCAATAGCAAATGCTCTTATTTCCTCTGTAATCAAATCTTTGGTCTTGTCCACTCAAGCTGATAATGACTGGTCCCCAAAGATTGACACCATTCAGGTACGATGACCATTTCTGTGTAAATCAGTGCATGATATGACAGCTTAAGCCAGTTGCCATGTTATATGAGACGATCAATTTGTACAAGGTGTCAAGATGAGATGATATAATGATGTTGCATTTTTATTGACTTTGTTGAAACATGATAGTAGGTATTAAGTGAATGGTCATGATTTTATTTGTGGATTTAAAGGGAATAGTGTATTCATTCATATTTAAATTCTAGATTAAAGTTTTATAAGCCTTAGGTAATGTAAATGAAGAACTTCAGTTGTTTTTCTGGTCTAAAATGCAGGACACTTGTCTAAAATGATTTGTAAATACGTTTCTTGGTCCACCATTCCGAGTACAGGTCTAAATGGCTAAAATTCTAAAATTCGGCTGCTCTTGTCTAAATGAGGACCTCTAAAAATGTGAAAGTGGTAGCTATTTGGTTAATATTTTGTTCTTATTATACATGTGACTTAATTTAATGGTACTCCATTGCCATTTCATCTCTATAAGACTATCTTGCTATAATTTGAAGGCTTTTGGTCAATTTTGTGCTTTTTAGGAACAAGCATTCATCTGTCCAGAATGATAGAGTAAATATCCTCATAAATGTTGATGGCCTGTATCTCGATAAGTTATTCAAGGCATCAGGGTGTATGTTTTCATTTATTCTTTGGTTAAAGGGATCTTTATTGATAAAGAAAAGGCAGCGGTGAAGCAACCCTGATAAAGAGAAAGCAGTGATAAAGCAACCATCTGTTTCATAATTACAGAGTGTATCTTGGCAGACATTTTGTTCTGTAATTCAATGGAAAATTAATTTGTGTTGTGCCCTCTGCAAGATACAGATTAACAGCCGAGCATGATGGTGATATTGTGACCAAAGTGTGAGATTTTTGTAAAAAATATAAAGCTTGTTTTTCTCAAATTTGATTATGAAAGTTGAATACTATTGTTAACTTTATTGAACTTTTGAAACTGAAATCTCAAGAGTTATTTTTTTTTTAATGTTTGATTTCTAAATTCTGTCTTTATTTTGAGTATTTTGCTAAAAAATTGACTCCAAAAGACCAAGATTTAAGATGACCATTTTAACCTCTTGTAACAAGGGATCAATGCATATTATGATGTAAATTCCTTTGGAAGCAATAGCAAATGCTCTTATTTCCTCTGTTATCAGATCTTTGGCCATGTCTACTCAAGCTTGATAATAATTGGTCCCCAAAGACTCACACCATTCAGGTACAATGACCATTTCTGTGTAAATCAGCGCATGATATGACAGCTTAAGCCAGTTGCTATGATATACGAGACGATCAATTTATACATGGTGTCAAGATGAGGCGATAAAAGATTTTGCATTTTTATTGATGATGATGAAACATGATAGTGTTTTATTAAGTGAATGGCCATGATTTTATGGTTGAATTAAATTGAAGGGACTGATCTAGAGTCCATTTCCTGTATTCTTTGTCAGGCCTTGTCTTAGGGTGCAATCACATAGAAGTATACGGTGTTCGCTATACGCTATTCGATGGCTATTTTTTTTTATAGGCACAGCGAGCTTAACCTTTTTCCCGAATAGTGTCCTCTTATGTGACCCGGTAGCATCATATTAATGTGTTCGATTGAATCTTACGCGTGCCCAAGAGAAATCGTGCACCATACCCAAATTCTATGTGATCGGAGCCTTAGTGTTACATTTAACTAATTCTTATTTATTCTGTGCAAACTTTTTTGAGGATAAATCTGAACAATCATCAAATAAATTGTGAAGTACTCGTAAGTGTATATAAAGTTATCTTTTATGAGTACAAGTATCTAGTTCATTGACATGGTGTTGAATCTGCAGTGGTGTAAGAAGCAAAGAGGTCACAACATAAATTTAGGACTATATGTGTCCCGCCGTGGCAAAAGGGTGCAGTTGTCGGCTCGTACATGTTGCTCCTTGTAGCAAATCTGATGTATAGTATTTGTATACATCATATGTTACAATGAGCTACATGTAGGCGCCGACAACTGCACCCTTTTGCCGCGGCGGGACACATATAGTAGTGTTCAATATCACAAAAACAAACTGCCAAGTAACCGTCAGTATGGAGGTCTTGCATGCTTTTATCGATTGATACCAAACAAAGGATATGGACTGATGACCTTTCCCGTAAACATGGCGTATTGCTGATCATTCAACAAGATACTGTAATTAACCTACTGATAGAGGTCTTGCATGCTTTTATCGATTGATACCAAACAAAGGATATGGACTGATGACCTTTCCCGTAAACATGGCGTATTGCTGTTCATTCAACAAGATACTGTAATTAACCTACTGATATTGATAATGGTGCATTTTTATTGATAGGATAATATGAAGTGTTTGGTAATGGTAACACTTCTATTGAATGTATTTGAGCAATCCACCATATTCACAGTATAATACATCACATGCAGGGCCTCTATATGGTTTATCTAAGTAATGAAAGTATTTACTTCATTGATTTTAATGTTTTATCTTTTCACTGGAAGCCACAAAGGTCATAACATCAGTTTTATACCTGCAGTGGTATTTCTCTTCGCTCAAATTTGTCTACTTGGTTTCCGAGGGGAAATCTTGAACAATCCCATGAGCAAACTGCCAAGTACTGTCAGTGTGTGGTTAACATTTATGCAAGCATTTGGTTCATTGACATTAATGTTGTATCTAGTGGTATGGGAAGCCACAAAGGTCATAACAGCAATCTCAAATCTGCTGGGGTGTTTCTGTATGCGAAAATTGGTCTGCTTGGTTTCCGAGGGGAAATCTTGAACACTCCAATGAGCAAACTACCAAGTACTGTCAGTGTGTGGTTTACTTTTATGCAAGCATTTGGTTCATTGACATCAATGTTGTATCTATTGGTATGGGAAGCCACAAAAGTCATAACATCAGTTATACCTGCAGTGGTATTTCTGTATGCGCAAATTTGTCTAATTGGTTTCCAAAGGGAAATCTTGAACTGTCCCACATGCAAACTGTCAAGTACTGTCAGTGTGTGGTTTATACATGTGTATCTATACATGAATTGGTATGGGAAGCCACAAAGATCATAATATGAGACTGATACATATAGTGTTGTTTCTATATGCAAATTAGTCTGCTCAAGATATTTGCGAGGGGAAATCATGAACAATCACATCCAAGTACTGTCAGTGTGCAGTTTACTTGAATCCAAGTATTCCATTCACTGACATTAAAGTTGTATCTATTCATTGGTATGGGAAGCCACACAGGTTGTAACACAAATCTTATACCTTTGATGGTATTTCAATATATGCACTAATTACTGTAAACGGGAATATTTTCGCCAGCAGAGTTTTTTGCGAAACCAGACAATCACGACCTGTTCGCGCGTGTTAAATTAGCATTTTAAAGCTTTATTTCATAGACCTGCACATAAAATGAATGTATTAGCAGGGTGTTATATTCGCGGTTAGATATTGATTCCCGAAATTCGCGAAAATTAAACCCTCAAACTATCCCGCAAGCACACTGCCAAGTACTAGTGAAAGTAGTAGTTTCATGGACATCAATGTCGTATCTAAATTGGTATGGCAAGCCACACATGTTATAACATCAATCATATACATTAAGTGTTATGCACAATTTTGTCTACTTGGGTTTCCAAAGGGAAATCTTGAACTATCCCGAAAGCATACTACCAAGTACTGTCAGTGTGTGGTTTACTTTTATGCAAGTATTCCGTTCATTGACATTAATGTTGTATCCAATAAGTGGTATTGGAAGCCACTAAGGTTATAACATCAATCTTATACCTTTAGTGGTGTTTCAATTGTTGCACAGATTTATCTACTTGTTTCCGAAGAGAAATCTTTAACACACTTCCAAGTACTGTCAGTGTATGGTTTACTTTTATGCACATATTCCGTTCATTGACAATGCTGTATCTATTTATTGGTATGGAAGCCACAAAGGTTATAGCATCAATCTTATACCTTTAGTGGTACTGGTATTTCAATATATGCACAAATTTGCCTACTTGTGTTTCGGGAAAATCTTGAACAATCCCAAGAGCAAACCGTCAAGTACTGTCAGTGTTTAGTTTAGTTATATACACATATTCTGTTCATTGACGTTAATGTTTATCTCTTAGATTAAAGAAAGTCCAGATAAGAAACTTGTCTATTTGCACCCTAAAAATCCGGCTAAGTTAGGGGATTGCGCCACGCGGGCGCCATGTCTGGACCGACGCTGCGCGAGTGCGTAGTGACCCACCTCTGCCTTCAGCCTCGCGCTACTAGTGACTTGACTACAACGCAATATGCATCTTACATTTTGCCGCTAAATTGGACGTAAGCAAGGAACAGCGCTTGACTGGCTCGATAGCCGCATTCTCAGTCAAATTACCATTTAGTTGCCAGAGTACGGTTTATCTATACATTCGTATGGGAAGCCGCAAAGGTTATAACATCAATCTTATACCTTTAGTGGTATTTCAGTATATGTCTATTTTGTCTACTTTATTTCCTAAGGGAAATCTAGAGCAATCCCAAAAGCAAACTGCCAAGTACTGTCAGTGTGTGGTTTACTTTTTTGCTTTTTATTCCGTTCATTGACATTAATACTGTATCTATTTATTGGTATGGAAGCCATAAAGGTTATAGCATCAATCTTATACCTTTAGTGGTACCGGTATTTCAATATATGCAGAAATTTGCCTACTTGTGTTTCCGAGGAGAAATCTTGAACAATCCCAAGAGCCAACCGCCAAGTAATGCCAGTTTATGGTTTGCATGCTGCAAGTATTCTGTTCATTGACATCAGTATTGTGTCTATTCATTCTTATGGGAAGCCACAAAGGTTATAACATGAATCTTATACCTTTTAGTAGTATTCAATATATGCACTAGTTTGTCTGCTTTGTTTCCAAGGGGAAATATATTAACTATCCCGAGAGCAAACTGCCAACTGCCAAGTACTTATACTTTGATCAACACCAAATAGGCGGTCCTCTTCACATTGTGAACTGATACAGACTAGCGTGAGCATAGCTGAAAACAGCACAAATGAGGAGATGTAGCGCACTTTGTACGTGTGACTCGCGCATCAGTATCTATGCTCGCGTATAAGTGGGATTATGTTTACTTGCAGATGAAGACAAACCTCATAATTCCCGCCTATTAAGTGTTGATCAAAGTATATAAAAGTAGTTGGTTCATTGACATCCATGTTGTATCAAAATTGGTGTGGCAAACCTAAAGTGTTAATCTGTTTTAACTTGAATCCTATACCTTTAATGTTGTTTCTGTGTGTGCAAATTTGATTTCCCAGTTTTGAGAGTAAATTATAGGTCAATAAATGCGCATTTCATACGCGAGTGAAATGAGACAAAATCAATGCACGCGCGGTCAATTTTGATGCGTCCAATTCACGAGGCCCGTAGGGACCGAGTGCATTGGACAGCAATCAAAATTTACTGCAAGTGCATTGATTTTGTCTCATTTAATGAGTATATGGAATGCGAATTTATTAATCTAATTCATACACAACAAAAAATAATATTGCATCTTTTGTGAAAAGAAATGAGGCCTTTTATATGACCATCAAAACCGAAAACTAGCTGTCTAAACTAAATAAATGTCTAAACTATATAAATAATCACCTGACAACAACAATGAAACACTCTTACGCACTAAACGCCCGCCACGCAAACCAGAATGCAACAAGCGCAGTGCATTGTGAAAATCCACTGCACTCTGCGTACTTTATATAATTGCGTTCTGATTGGCTAGGTGACACGCGGAGTGTATGGATCTTGAACAAACTATGAGCAAGCTGCACTATCAATGAATATAAAAAGGCAGCCTTTGCGCCTCATTCGTGATGCACCGTCACATATATTATGTGTGTCTGCTTGTAGTAAAATAATAACTGGAGACCATTTTCTAGGAAATGATATTATTCATTTATTCATTCAGCAAATCCCTGCAGATCAGGTCTCAGTTGTGTGTATGATGAAAATAAGTTAGTGGGTCATTGACATCCATGTGCAGAAGTCAACCACGGGGATGTGACAGAAGGAGGAATAAGTCAACACAACCAGGGAAAGTAAATGATAACTAAGTAAATAAAGATGCTAATGTACTTTTTCGGCATGTTGGCTTAATTCAGTGTTCAACTAAATGGAGGATGCTTTTTCATCCATGCCTCTTGTTTGCTTTTTGTTTGTTTTTTCATCGATTTTTTTTCCTTTGACTGATTTTTTTTATATTGATACCTTCTTTAAGATTTGGTTTAAAATTTTATACTTTCTGTTATGGATAAATCAAAAAAAAAAAAAAAAAAAACAACTTTCACATGTGCCTTCATATTTGAGGAAAGTCAGAAATTGTGAAACTTTCTAATTACTATTGGGGCTCTGACAGTAATTACAGCACAATGGCCTATGGGTTTTTTTAAATAAAAAAAAAGAAGCTTGTTACAATTTAAAAACTAATAGCTGGAATCAAGTAAAATTTGCTGCATACATTTATGTTGCACTCTTTGTTTTATTTAGAGAGAAAAAAGGCGAGATTGTCGTCACATGAGAATCATGAATGTACCTGTAAGATTTGATGCATCATCCATTTACTAAGTGTGTCTGCTTGTTGTAAAATGATAACTGGAGACCATTTTCTTGGAAATGGTATTATTCATTTATTCATTCAGCAAATCCCTGCAGATCAGGTCTCAGTTGTGTGTATGATGAAAATAAGTTAGTGGGTCATTGACATCTATGTGCAGAAGTCAACCATGGGGATGTGACAGAAGGAGGAATGTCAACACAACCAGGGAAAGTAAATGATAAATAAGTAAATCAAGATGCTGATGCACTTTTTCGGCATGTTGGCTAAATTCAGTGTTCAACCAACAGGATGTATTTATCATACGTAACTCTTGTTGTCTTTTTTCTTATACTGTTCTTTTCTTCTTCTTCTTCTTCTTCTTCTTCTTTTGATATTGATACCCTCTTTAAAAGGGCAATTCATGATCTACTTTCATCTTCAAGTTCACCTCTATCGAAATTGATTTTTTTTATAGCTAGTAAGAATCCTTGACTGTTTATGTTGCAACCCCAAAACCATTCTTTCAAATGTGCCTTCATATTTGAGAAAAGTGAGAAATTGTGTAACTTTCTTATTACTCAAATGAAGGTTGAAACTTCTGCATCACAAATTATTTACTAACCTTGTTTGGAGGCCTTTTGCACAGATTCCATCTGGCATCTTCAGCAATGATTGATGTTATGATGATTTACAACACAATAGCCTATGGGAATTTTTAAAATATTGACAAACTTGTAACTTCAAAACTAATAGTCGGAATCAAGTGAAATTTGCAGCATACATTTATGTTGTACTCTTTGTTTTATTTAGCTAGAAAAGAGGTGAGATTGTTGTCACATGAGAATCATGAATGCACCTGTAAGATTTGATGCATCGTCCACTTTATACTAAGTGTATCTGCTTTTTGTAAAATAATAACTGGAGACCATTTTCTAGGAAATGATATTAATTATTCATTTATTCATTCAGCAAATCCCTGCAGATCAGGTCTCGGTAGTTTGTATAATGAAAATAAGTTAGTGGGTCATTGACAACACAACTAGGGAAAGTGAATGATAACTAAGTAAATCAAGATGCTCATGCACTTTTTTGGCATGTTGGTTAAATTCAGTGTTCAACCAACAGGAGCCAACAGGATGCCTTTGTCATCCATTACTCTTTGTTTGTTTGTTTGTTTTTTGATATTGATATCCTCTTTAACTCTTTCACTCCAGAATAATATTTTCACAATCTGTCCTATTTCACTGGAAAGCTGTCGTGAGCAGCTCACAGAGACCTCACTTTATGATAGGATACGATAATTGTAGAGCTCCATTTCTCTTTGCAAATAAAAAAGATTGCGCTAGATAGCTCTTTGTTTCAACTGCTTGCTGGCAAATTTTCGACTTAATTTGGTAGGCTTGTAGGTCTTTTTAAGAGCTATTTGAAAAAATTGCATCGAAGTAGAAATTCCTGTCAATAGTGCACGCTTTTGTGAGCCGCTGTGACAACTTTCCAGTGTGAAAGAGTAAAGATTTGGTTTAAAATTGTATACATTCAGCTATGACTATTTATTGAACTAGATTCTGGATCCCTTATATAATTCACATATGTAATCCATTGGGAGGCTAACAGATTATCCAGGCATGGGATTGTTTGAATAAATGATTAAACCTTAATTTTCCACAGCCATTTTAATTCATGGCTAACTCCTTTAATGATGACTTACTACAAGAAACCTTGAGTCTCCATAGCCATTTTATTTTAATTCATGGCTAACTCTTTAATGATGACTTACTTACTATAAGGGAGGGGTTTGGAATTATCCGTTGGGAGGCTTGCAGATTAACCAGGCATGTGATTGTTCGGGGACTTTGTGTATGGAAGAGGTGAGACAGTCAACACCATCAAAGGCAAAGAAACTGTTTCATACACTATGTGTTACATAACTAATCAAAAAGTAAGAAATCAAAGTAGCCGAATTGGATTGAAATTTGAAGTATTCCACGCTTCACATACTATGTTCTAGACTAGGTAAAGTCTTTGAACTATTTTATACTTTAAAAGTTCAGTTATTAATAGCAAGTGGTATCAGTAAACTGTAGTTGAGGTGACACTGTATAATCTGGAAAAAACATTAGATTCTGTAATATCATGGCGATGAAAAAAATATGATTTTTAAAAAAATGTGCGCCCTATTCTAGGCCAAGATGCATCAAAATATATTAACCAATTGTTGTCTATAAAGTATAGTTATTAATAACGAGTGGTATCAGTAAACTGTAGTTGAGGTGACACTGTATAATCTTTTAAAAAAACATTTGATTCTGTAATATATCATGGCGATGAAAAAACACAATTTGTTTTAAAAAATGTGTACCCTTTTCTATGACAAGATGCATCAAAATATATTAACCAATTGTCATCTATAAACATACATGCTTTATAGTGTCATCTCCTAGTAGAGCCAAGTTATAGTTCGACAATCAAATGTATTCATCATAGGACGATCTGAATCGGTCATGTTTGTTAAGAGTTTAATGCAGGACCATGCGTTACTGCTTGCTATCTATCTTGTGAGGGATTCAATTGATATGGACTGCATGGCCTGGCAATTATACTGAGTTTATATAGCAGGGCTACTACAACCTTACATTGCTTGTAGGGATCAGGGGGGGGGGGGTTGG